>JAVIAB010000156.1:82415523-82605523 GCA_032433765.1 Megaustenia siamemsis | reverse complement strand
GGTAGTAAATATTGCTTTGTGTAAAAGCAGAGATGACTGTTAGAATATATAAACAATGAAGATACCATTAACAGCAATCCCCTATAATATACTGAGACCACTTGTATTCTGAGATTAATTTGTTACCTTTTGGTCAACAGAAGAGCTTTGAAAGTGCCCTGGACAGCTAAAAAAACCAACGAGGACATTCTCAAAGAGGTCAACAGCAAATGGAAGCTCCTAAAAAATATCAGAAAGACCACAAAAGACATTTTTCTGGTACATCATGAGAAGAAGAAAGTTGGAATACTGGGTTACAACTGGCAAAATACAGGGAAAGAGGGATCCCGGGGATATTTTCACAAAGAGAGAAGATACTAGATAGCTTAGTGTAATGGCATGGAAAACAGTCAACAATAGAACTGATGCGATGTACTGTGGATAGAAAATTGTGGAAGGACATGATCGCCTGCGCCAACCGGTATGTCACATGATAATGATTGGTCAACACTATGGCTAACAACAAGCCAATATAAGTAAACAAGGCTGCTGAAATAAACACAATTTAAAAGAAGTTTGAAGTAAAAAAAAAAACATTAATTATAAAACAAGATAAATAAAGTAATTCCGACAAATAAAGTAGCAAAAGAAAAGAATCCGAAGTAAAAACACGAGATAACTAAACTGTACTGAAGTGGACAGGACATCAGAAATGAAGAAAACAGAAGTAAAGAAGACAACGGATGTCAACAAAACAGCGGAATGAACACAATAACAAAAGCAATAAAAACTACTGCAGATAGAAACTAAATTGAAAGACAAGTAAAGCAAATAAAAGAAAGGAAGTAAAATAAACAGTTAATGTAAACATACAACGGAACTAAAGCAACGATAGTAAACACCACAACAACTGTATGAGCACAGAGACAACAATGAATAGCGAATGTCATCTAATGTTGCCATCCCTTACAAAAACACTCATTAAGAAAGAAAACATCAGAAAAAAAAGTAGAAAATGTGATGGAAAAATGTTGATTGTTTCCTTCTGATGTTTTTAGGAGCTCCCTTTCCATGTTGGCCTCTTTGAGAATATCCTCGTTGTTTTTTTTTTAGCTGTCCAGGGAACTTTCAAATTTCTTCAGAGAAATCCCATCTATGTGGCCTCTAATAGTCGTTTACTTTGTTTGTCTGCTGTGCATGATTTGCTTCCATAGATCAGAATTGGATATATATAGCACAGGTGAACTTTCTTTATCTCTTTTATTGACATAGACTTGTTGCATAAAATGTTTTTCATTTTCTGGAATGCTATTTTGGCCTGAGCTATTCTGCTTTTTATTTCTGTGGTGCATCTTCCATCTGTTGTTATTATTGTGCGCAAATATTTGACGCGTTGCACTTGTCTCAGATGTGTCTTGTTTATTTTTATGTTGCATGATGGTGATGATTAGTTCCTCGATATGACCATTGCTTCTGTTTTCTTACTATTCAGACGTAAGCCTTTCTTGTTTCTTTCTTTACTATTATGTCTATCATTTCTTGTAGCTCATTCTATTTCTCATGTGTAATTAATAGTAATATATAATAATATAATAACACGGGGGTTGATAATGGTCATATAAACAACAGCAATTGAGAAAATAATCTAACATGTAATTATATGTACTTGAGTAAACAATGTTAGACATTATAATGAAGGAAAACAAAAACAAAGGACTCAGCCCTAATAGCAAAAAGCCACAAGTAATGATAGCAACAAAGGAAAAAAACATCACCGCAATGCACAATAAATACATGTGGAGCAAAATTAAAACAAATAAATGAATTTAAATATCTGGAACAATATTAACTTCAGATGATAGATGTACAATAGAGGTGAGGTGCAGAATAGCTCAGAAAAAAGCAGCTTTCCAAAAAATGAGGAAGATACTGTACAATCCATGTTTTTGACAACAGAAAAAAGAAAAAGAGTTCTTAAATGTTATGTTGAGCATAACATTTTTATGCTTTTAACATATGGATGTGAATCATGGACAATAGGATAACAGACCCAATAAAATCACTGGAGTCTGTAGAAATGTGGTTTTACATAAGAATGTTGAGAATAACATGGACAGTTAAGAAGAGTAATGAAAATGTTTTGAAAAAGGCCAAAGCAGAAAGAAAGCTAATTTCCAAAATTAGGAAAAACATTCATCATTTTTTGGCCATGTAATGAGAAGGGAACGGCTGGGATATAATGTGACAACAGGGAAAACTGAGGGACGAAGAGATAGATGGAAGCAAAGAGAAAAAATACCAGCCAGCTTAAGAGAATGGCTTGGCAGAAGGTCAACAACAGAAATGATTAATAACTATCGAGATGGAAAGTTATGGAGAGACATGATCGCCTGCGCCAGCAGTATGGTAGTTGATGATGATGATGATGATGAGTTAGTAAACTCGTAGGACGATATGCAAACATGGAACAGAAACGAAGTTGTACTAGTAGAAGGTCAAAGCTTAGAAACACGAAGCTGCAATGATGGTGATTATCAAACATTGTACATTAAGAATAGGGTTACGTAATCAGCTCCAAGATTAGAGAAAAAATCAACATAGAGGCCTAGGGATAGACAGACAGATAGCTATATTTATAATAAAAATGGCTGACATTGTCAAGGTTGTGAACGAATGGAAGAAAAGATAGAAATGAAGCCCAAGCATATAAATGTAGCCGACTTCGCTACAGCTGTCAGAGACAATGAAGGGAAGCAGCCATCACAGCCGACCTGACACCAGGAACTAGGCCACACCCGTCTCTCGCAGCAGCTACTGGAGCTGTCTACTTGTTCCTAGAGAACGTTCCTTGCTGCGGGTATTTTTAACCTCCAGATAGACAGATGGGAGAAAGAAGGGATGAGTACAGCACCGACCATAAAGCTACCTTTCTAAGGTTACTTATCGACCAAATCTGACACAAATTTGTGAGCTATTACGAAGACTGCGTCTACTACTGAGACTGAATGTCTTGTCAGTATCGACTTGAGCATATTTACCCACTAGTATTGTTGGCTTTTTTTTTTCTATTAAACTACTGACGTTTTTGTCTTGTTTTTTTCTTCTTTTTTTTTTGTGTGCCCTTTTGTTTCATCATCATCATCATGTGACATTATGCTTATCGTAGGCGATCATATCCTTCCACAATTTTCTATCCACAGTGCATCGTATCAATTATGTTGGTTAATTGCTTTTCATGCCATGTCACCAAGCTATATAGTATCTTCTCTCTTTGTCGTCCGCGAACTCTCTTTACCTGTATTTTGCCAGTTGTAAGCAAGTATTCCAACTTTCCGCTTTTCATGATGGGCCGGATAAATTTCGATTGTTTCTTTCTGATATTTTGTTTAGGAGCTCCCTTTTTGTGTTGGCCTCTTTGAGAATGTTCTTGTTGGTCTTTTTAGCTGTCTATGGAACTTTAAAAAAAAAATTTCTGAGAAATCGCATTCCTGTGGTCGCTAATCGTTTTTTCAATGGTTTCTCTACTGTCCACGATTCGCTTCCATGGGTCAGGACTGGCTCTATATATTTTCACTCGCGGATTTTGAAAAAAATGTAAGGTGCATTGGCCGCCTCACATTAAAAGAGCACTCTATACTGGCACGTTATGCTTCATGACGTAACTGACATCTTAACCTGGATACAGCATTAGGAGAAACAACCTTCATCATTGCCTAGCTTTGAATGCAAACATACCATGTGAATTATAAGTGAATTATAAGTGAATTTAGAAATATGATTGTTCAGATTTAGCTAGGTCGAAACTGGGATGATAGAGATAAACTCACAAGCGAATATTGCTTTTTTTCTTCTAAATTTGAAGATTTCAAATCAACTATGTGTCTGTGTTAGTTGACGGATCCAAGATACTCAGGGTCAGGTCTTTATGGCCTCAGAGCATACATACACAAGATAGTGACTTCGCAATATGTGACTGCCGAGCTTCCAGACAAATTCCACAGATTATCCTACAGAACTGCAGCAATCTCAACACCCTAAGAACAAATATGGCCCACAGAAACAGCCCTACATGACAAGCTATGGGGAACCGGTGAAGACCACAAATACAAAGTCTTGTTTGTGACCCATGCTGGTCTAAATGAGTAGTAATATCTGACGGTTAAAGAAGAGGATTTGGCGGATTGTAACGGATTATTGTAATAAAAACAAAAATATTGACGTGTTGCACGTCCAATGTGTATGTTTTCTTAATTGTTTATGTAATTAAAGGTATTTGTCAGTTTTCTCAGTCTGAATAGAGAGAAAACAGAAGTAATTGTCACATCGAAGAAACAATCATCACCAACATGCAGCAGGAAAATAAATAGGAAAATCTGAAACAAGTGCAACGTTTGAAATACTTGGACACAATAATAACATCAGATGGGAGATGTACCACAGAAATAACAAGCAGAATAGCTCAGGGCAAAATAGCATTTTAGAAAATTAAAAACGTCCTATGCAACATTTCTATGTCAATGGATGGGAGAAATAGAGTTCATCCGTGCTATATAGAGCCAATTCTGACCTATGGAAGTGAATCATGGACAGTAGACAAACAAATGAAAAGACGATTAGAAGCCACAGAGATAGGATTTCTCAGAAGAATGTTGAAAGTTCCATGGACAGCTAAAAGACCAATGAGGAAATTCTCAAAGAGGCCAACACAAAAAGGGAGCTCCCAAAAAACATCAGAAAGAAACAATCAACATTTTTCGGGCACATCATGAGAAGAGGAAAGTTGGAATACTTGGTTACAACTGGAAAATTCAGAGATAGAGAGATCGCGGACAACAAAGAGAGAAAATACTGGATAGCTTGACGTCATGGAGAACAGTCAACAACAGGATTGATACGATGTATGGTGGATAGAAGATTGTGAAAGGACATGATCGCCTACGCCAGCCATTATGGCACATGATGATGATGAAATGTGTTTGAAGTGTGTACCGCTTTACACATGAAGGTGCCGTGTCATACTACACTTACATGTCAGCTTTACCCAATATAGTGTGTTCCGCTGTTTCAAACTAATCATCACCATCATCATCAAGTACCATGCCTGCTGGCGTAGGTGATCATGTCTCTTCACAACTTTTTATTTCGAGTTATTTATCATTTCTGTCGTTTACCTTCTGCCAAGCCATTCTCTTAAGCTGTCTGGTATATTTTCTCTTTGCTTCCCTCTATCTTTTCGTCCCTCAATTTGACCAGTCGTCACTAAACATTTTAGCTGTTTCCTTCTCATTGGATGGCCAAAAGATGATGATTGTTTCTTCCTAATATTGGATATTAGCTCTCTCTTTGCTTTGGCCTAATTCAAAACGTACTCATTACTCTTCTTAGCTGTCCATGGTATTCTCAACAGTCTTCTGTAAAACTACATTTCTACACCCTGCAGTGATTTTCTTGTCTTTTGTCCTATTGTCCATGATTCACCTCTATATGTTAAGACTGCTATGTCAAGTTCTGTAAATTAGAAGAAAAATTTACTATAGCGGGAGCGCTAACTTGTATCAATCATGACGAATACTGATACACTAAAATCCTGTATGTGAATGACAGTGTTGGCTCTATAATCAACTGAAAATGTCTACCTCATATTTCGCAAGCTGACGTCATGCGTGTGTTCGTGTGGTCAAGTCTGGCAAACTGCGCCCTATTTGTTGAAGAAACCAGCTCCAAATTAGTCTCTACGGGAAATAGCAAATTGGAGGGTGAAGGTTTGCTTTCCAGCCATCGTAACCATGTCGATGAACAAAACATCAATGACTGCTGCTCGTACTTACTCTCTTAACTTCGTCTGATGCTCAGACACACCACCAAAGTTTCATTTGTAAAGATATCTAATTAAATGCGCTCCGGTAAAAGTCGTTAATCGCCACGCTCTTTCCACATCTACAGCATCTTCTTCCACTTTCATAAGCACTCATTTAATCTAAAAGATTCATTTGATTTTAAACACTTCATTAATTTTAAACACTTCATTAATTTTAAACACTTCATTAATTTTAAACACTCATTTAAACGTAAGCACTTATCTTAAAAACTAATTTAATTGTAAACTCTTTTTTTCGTAAAAACTCATTTAATCTTAAACACTCAATTAATCTTAGACACTCATATCTTAAACACTCTTTTTAAAATTAAAAAAAACACTCACTAATCCTATACACTTATTTTATCTTAAATACTCATTTATCTTAAACACTCACTTATCTTAAACACTCACTTATCTTAAACACTCATTTATCTTAAATACTGATTTATCTTAAACACTCACTTATCTTAAACACTCATTTATCTTAAATACTGATTTATCTTAAACACTCATTTATCTTAAACACTCATTTATCTTAAACACTCATTTATCTTAAATACTCATTTATCTTAAACACTCATTTATCTTCGCCCCAGACAACCAACCATTTAGTTTGTTGTAAGTTGCAAGTCACATATTCGACTTGAAAGAATAACATACACCACTGGAGACAATGTTATGTGACTGCATGTACAATCAAAGTGACATGAATAACAAACATCAACATTAAAACAGGCCATCTTTCCAGCAAAATGACAAACATCAACATTAAAACAGGCCATCTTTCCAGCAAAATGACAAACATCAACATTAAAACAGGCCATCTTTCCAGCAAAATGACAAACATCAACATTAAAACAGGCCATCTTTCCAGCAAAATGACAAACATCAACAACTTGTCAGACAACATCGTTGTAGAATGTTTTCACAAACCTTTTCATTTATTTACCACATCACCGCTGTTCTAACCAACTCTCTCTCTCTCACTCTCTCTCACTCTCTCTATCTCTCTATCTCTCTCTTTTTCTTTCTCATTTTCTCTCTGTCTCACTTTCTCTCTCTCTCACTTGGTCTCTCTCTCTCTCTGTCTCACTTTCTCCCTGTCTCACTTATTCTCTCTCTGTCTCGCTTTCTCTCTCTCTCACTTTCTCCCTCACTCACTTATTCTCTCTCTCTGTCGCACTCTCTCTCTCTCACTTTCTTTCTCTCTCTCTGTGTCTCACTTCCTCTCTCTCTCTTTTTCACTTTTTCTCTCTCACTTTCATTCTCCCCCTCTCTGTCTCACACTCTCTCTCTCTCGCTCTCTTTCGCCCTCTCTGTCTCACTTCCTCTCTCTTTCCCCTATCTATTTTTGTTCTATCCACTCCTTGTCTGTTTCTTCCCGTCTGTTTCTTCCCGTCTGTTTCTTCCCGTCTGTTTCATAAATCTCATAACAATTTTCTTATTCCTCCATGTCCTGTTTCTTCCCGTCAGTCTCTTCATAATGCCCTACTTCTATATTTTTGTCTTGCCATTATTCATTCTAATGTGTACAGCTAGCTCACTCTCAATTGAAATCGCTTCCCCACAACTTGGGAATGTTCAGAGCTGTTTCTACAAATGGAGACAGGCCGCTTTCTCATTCATTGTCTCTAATTGATCATATCTTTCTTTTTTTCTTCTGACAACTTAAAAACAAATGATTCAATGACAGTTTATATGTTCCCACCTTCTTTGCCTTCTTTCTATGTGTTAAAGCGACGGTAGCTGGTTAGTTCCAGCGCCTACCAGTAAAACTGGTCCTAGTTCAGTTCCCAAATTTGACTTCCCCCCCCCCCCGCCTTTTTTTAACGTCACGGTTTTGTCTTTGACGTACTTTCGTAAAAAAAAAGGTACAACGACCATGACGTCATGTTGGCAACATCATCCATAAATACAAGGATAATCTTAAGACATATATGAGGACAAACACCATATACCCACATAGTGGTCGTGGACGCCATAGGGCATTACCGGTTTTTTTATTTTCCTTGATGTTTCTTACCTTTTCTTTACTCTACTTTTCTTGTAACTTTCATCAGCCATGTGACTACTGGGATGAGGGAGGAAGACAATAAAGTCACTGTTACCTGTCACGTATGTCGTAAGAGGCTACTAAGGAGATTTGGTATCGTCGTCTGTGCAAACGAGTAGGACGCGCACAGAGCGACCTTGTGAACAAAATTTACCGATGCTTCTTGGGAAATGTCGTGACAAGTGGTGGAGCGGATATGGGGAATACCTGGCTACAATGAAACTTGTTCCATGGATAGAATAGAATAGAATAGAATAGAATAGAATAAAAAAAGAATAGGATTGATTGTATCAAACACAGTTTAATTGCACATCTTATATAATGCCAGCTGCAAGTCTATTGTATATATGGCCTTTGGCGTCTTGACGGTATTATGATTTAACAGTAAACTGGTCATATGTTAATGTCTTATGTTGGATGCTTTTGTACTGAACAGCTTCTCTCATGCCTGAATCTGTCAATATTGGATAGACAGATCCGGCCGCAGAATGAACAATATGCCCCTATGGTGCCTGACCTCATCTCTTGTTTCAACACTGCCTCGAATGTTGCTCTCCCGGTTTATAATTGTTGTTCTCCATGTGTTACGATCTGATGCCAGACTTGCTCACTTTCTTTCACTGATGGAGAATTCACTGAAAGATGATGAGCACAGATATCAACTCTATAACATATTAGATATCATGCGGGGCCGCGAGTATAGCTGTAGAGAACATGAACAACAAATATGAAATGGCGTGGAGCAGCAAAACTAATAGAAAAACAAGGCAAGCTACAACGTTTCGGCAGAAGCCTTTGTCAGGAATAACAAACAAGCTATACAAACTAAACACATAAATCCAAGCCAGAAAACATAACACAGATCTAAACAATTGTGAGCAAAGACAGTACCTAAGGATTTACGTAGAGTCTGAATAAAGTATAAATAGACGATAGGAGATATTTAATCCCCCCCCCCAACCCACCCCACAAACAAAAACAAACTTAAAATGGTGAAAAACGAAAGTGGTATATTATAGGGTACGAAGAAAACTATAAAAGAAAATAAGAGAGAGTGAGAGAGAGAGAGAGAGAGAGAGAGAGAGGATGGAAGTGGAAAGGGGTGAGAAAACCAAAAGAGGTAATAAAGATAACACACCGAGGAATAGGGATAGGACACAGAAAAGAAAAGGAGAGGAAACCCGTGATTATAAAAAAATGTAAAAATTTGAAGAAGTGTTTAATCTCCCGGTTGGAGAGGTGTTAAAACGGTCTTTGAGTCGGCTCCCCAATGCAAACCGGCTATGGGTTTCTCAGTAACAAGAGATGATGTCAGTAACACGGAAGTCATCAGAGGAACAAGAGATGATGTCAGTAACACGGAAGTCATCAGAGGAACAAGAGATTATGTCAGTAACACGGAAGTCATCAGAGGAACATGAGATGATGTCAGTAACATGGAGGTCATCAGAGGAACAAGAGATGATGTCAGTAACATGGAGGTCATCAGAGGAACAAGAGATGATGTCAGTAACATGGAAGTCATCAGAGGAACAAGAGATGATGTCAGTAACACGGAAGTCATCAGAGGAACAAGAGATGATGTCAGTAACATGGAAGTCATCAGAGCAACAAGAGATGATGTCAGTAACATGGAGGTCATCAGAGGAACAAGAGATGATGTCAGTAACATGGAAGTCATGAGAGGAACAAGAGATGATGTCAGTAAAATGGAAGTCATGAGAGGAACAAGAGATGATGTCAGTAACATGGAGGTCATCAGAGGAACAAGAGATGATGCCAGTAAAATGGAAGTCATGAGAGGAACAAGAGATGATGTCAGTAACATGGAAGTCATCAGAGGAACAAGAGATGATGTCAGTAAAATGGAAGTCATCAGAGCAACAAGAGATGATGTCAGTAACATGGAAGTCATCAGAGCAACAAGAGATGATGTCAGTAACATGGAAGTCATCAGAGGAATAAAAGATGATGTCAGTAACACGGAAGTCATCAGAGGAACATGAGATGATGTCAGTAACATGGAGGTCATCAGAGGAACAAGAGATGATGTCAGTAACATGGAAGTCATCAGAGGAACAAGAGATGATGCCAGTAACATGGAAGTCATCAGAGGAACAAGAGATGATGTCAGTAACATGGAAGTCATCAGAGAAACAAGAGATGATGCCAGTAACATGGAAGTCATCAGAGCAACAAGAGATGATGTCAGTAACATGGAGGTCATCAGAGGAACAAGAGATGATACCAGTAACATGGAAGTCATCAGAGGAACAAGAGATGATGTCAGTAACATGGAAGTCATCAGAGGGATAAGAGATGATGTCAGTAACACGGAAGTCATCAGAGGGATAAGAGATGATGTCAGTAACATGGAAGTCATCAGAGGGATAAGAGATGATGTCAGTAACATGGAAGTCATCAGAGCAACAAGAGATGATGTCAGTAACATGGAGGTCATCAGAGGAACAAGAGAAGATGTCAGTAACATGGAAGTCATCAGAGGAACAAGAGATGATGTCAGTAACATGGAAGTCATCAGAGGAACAAGAGATGATGTCAGTAACATGGAAGTCATCAGAGGAACAGGAGATGATGTCAGTAACATGGAGGTCATCAGAGGAACAAGAAAAGATGTTAGTAACAAGGAAGTCATCAGAGGAACAAGAAAAGATGTTAGTAACATGGAGGTCATCAGAGGAACAAGAGAAGATGTTAGTAACATGGAGGTCATCAGAGGAACAAGAGATGATGTCTGTACCACGGAAGTCATCAGAGGAACAAGAGATGATGTCAGTAACATGGAAGTCATCAGAGGAACAAGAGATGATGTCAGTAACATGGAAGTCATCAGAGGAACATGAGATGATGTCAGTAACATGGAAGTCACCAGAGGAACAAGACATGATGTCAGTAACATGGAAGTCATCAGAGGAACAAGAGATGATGTCAGTAACATGGAAGTCATCAGAGGAACAAGAGATGATGTCAGTAACATGGAAGTCATCAGAGGAACAAGAGATGATGCCAGTAACATGGAAGTCATCAGAGGAACAAGAGATGATACCAGTAACATGGAAGTCATCAGAGAAACAAGAGATGATACCAGTAGCATGGAAGTCATCAGAGGAACAAGAGATGATACCAGTAACATGGAAGTCATCAGCTGTATGATGACCTGGCGATCTGAAATTGAAGGTGACAAAGGTGCCAGAATCAGGTCCAATGTTATACAAATGTCAAGCAAGCCCTGGAAACA
The DNA here is from genome assembly GCA_032433765.1 of Megaustenia siamemsis. NCBI lineage: Eukaryota > Metazoa > Mollusca > Gastropoda > Stylommatophora > Ariophantidae > Megaustenia > Megaustenia siamemsis. The sequence continues at coordinate 82,594,372 of JAVIAB010000156.1, read as the reverse complement.
TCCTTATATCTCAGCATTGGCCTGCTCTTTGATTTCTATCTAGTATGTGTCAGGAGATCGGTCTCTATCTAGTATGTGTCAGGAGATTGGTCTCTATCTAGTATGTGTCAGGAGATTGGTCTCTATCTAGTATGTGTCAGGAGATCGGTCTCTATCTAGTATGTGTCAGGAGATTGGTCTCTATCTAGTATGTGTCAGGAGATCGGTCTCTATCTAGTATGTGTCAGGAGATTGGTCTCTATCTAGTATGTGTCAGGAGATCGTTTATCAAATTTTCAAAATCTGCTCTGATCGTGTCTTTTAAAGTTTCCCAGGCAGATCCCAGAAATACGGTACAGCTGTAAAGATACCTCTTCTTTAATTCTGTACACAGCTGTAAAGATAACTCTCCTTCGTTAGGTTTGTACACGGCTGTAAATATAACTCTCCTTCGTTAGGTTTGTACACGGCTGTAAAGATAACTCGCCTTCGTTAGGTTTGTACACGGCTGTAAAGATAACTCTCCTTTGTTAGGTTTGTACACGGCTGTAAAGATAACTCTCCTTCGTTAGGTTTGTACACGGCTGTAAAGATAACTCTCCGTCGTTAGGTTTGTACACGGCTGTAAAGATAACTCTCCTTCCTTAATTCTGTACACAACTGTAAAGATAACTCTCCTTCGTTAAGTATGTACACAGCTGTAACAATAACACTGCTTCGTTAAGTATGTACACAGCTGTAAAAAATAACACTGCTTCGTTAAGTCTGTACACAGCTGTAAAGATAACACTCCTTCGTTAAGTCTGTACACAGCTGTAAAGATAACTCTCCTTCGTTAAGTCTGTACACATCTGCAAGATAGCTCTTCTTCTGTATGACTATATATAGCTGTCAATAAAGCACATCATTAAGTCTACATACAGCTGAATATGACTGCAGCTAACGTCATGGCAAGGATTAAAACTACCTTTCGTCAGTAAATAATTGTGGAAGTAATGAAACTACTGAAGGCTAACATGGACAGACTTGAAGGAAGGTAACACAAAAGCATAAAGAAAAGACTTGAGGGAATGTAACTAAAAGAGAAAAAAAGACTCAGGGAAGGTAACACAAAAATAAAAAGACAAAGAAAAGTCTTGAGAGAAGGTAACACAAAAAGATAAATAAAAAGACTTTAGAGAAGGTAACACAGAAACAGAAAGAAAAGACTTGAGGGAAAGTAACAGAAAAACAGAAAGAAAAGACTTGAGGGAATGTAATACAAAATAAATAGAAACGACTTGAGGGAAGGTAACAGAAAAATAAAAAGACAAAGAAAAGACTTGAGGAAAGGTAACACAAAAACAGAAAGAAAAGACTTGAGGGAAGGTAACAGAAAAACAGAAAGAAAAGACTTGAGGGAATGTAATACAAAATAAATAGAAACGACTTGAGGGAAGGTAACAGAAAAATAAAAAGACAAAGAAAAGACTTGAGGAAAGGTAACACACAAACAGAAAGAAAAGACTTGAGGGAAGGTAACACAAAAACAGAAAGAAAAGACTTGAGGAAAGGTAACACAAAAACAGAAAGAAAAGACTTGAGGAAAGGTAACACAAAAACAGAAAGAAAAGACTTTAGGGAAGGTAACACAAAAACAGAAAGACCAAGTAAAGTTTGTACAAATTGAATCATTCCCTGAAAGCAAAGCTTTCAGCTGTAACAATTATTTAGAAAACTCTGGAAGGAAGAGAGATTTTGTAAAAAAATACAACATCCTCACAATCTCATTTAATGAAACAGGAAAGTTCTTGCTAACGTAAAAACGAACTAAAAGTAGGATTAGAAGCTTCTAGCAAAAATGTAAAAAAAACAAATTATATAAAATAATAAATAATAATAGTATGTCTGCAGAACTCAGAAAAATCCACAAAGAAGAAACATAAAATACACAGAACAACGACTTGATCTAAAATATAACCCATTATTCTGGACGCTGCGCCTTGTCACCTTGACACCCTGCATTTCAACACAATGCAAGCTAAGTAACCGAAATACTAATTCGCTTTTAGTTCGAGAACTCTCTTGTTCTCTGCCTATGCTGTTGTTGTTTTTCTCGAAAGCTGTCAACAAACCATTGTTACTTATTTATTTACTTATCTCCTGTCTCTAAAGACTCCTTTTGCTAATGAATATGTATTTATTATTATTTTCATTCTTGTTCAATCTATACACTGAGCAGATCTGTAAAAACATCACAGTGATGCAACCTATCACCAAGCTTGTTCAATCTATACACTGATCAAATCTGTAAAAACATCACATAGATGCAACCTATCACCAAGCTTGTTCAATCTATACACTGAGCAGATCTTTAAAACATCACAGTGATGCAACCTATCACCAAGCTTGTTCAATCTATACACTGAGCAAATCTGTAAAAACATCACATAGGTGCAACCTATCACCAAGCTTGTTCAATCTATACACTGAGCAGATGTGTAAAAACATCACAGTGATGCAACCTATCACCAAGCTTGTTCAATCTATACACTGAGCAGATCTGTAAAAACATCACAGTGATGCAACCTATCACCAAGCTTGTTCAATCTATACACTGAGCAAATCTGTAAAAACATCACATAGATGCAACCTATCACCAAGCTTGTTCAATCTATACACTGAGCAGATCTGTAAAAAACATCACAGAGATACCAGGCCTACAAATTAATGGAAAGATAATCAATAACCTAAGATATGCTGATGATACTGTTCTACTAGCAGAAAATCCTAAATATTTACAACAATTGCTTAATGAAATAAACATGACAAGCAAAAAATATGGACTAGATATGAATATCAAAAAGACTAAAACTATGATCATAAACAAAGATAATACTCAAAACCCACAAGTGGATATCAAAATTGATGGAATAGACCTGGAGACAGTTCAGAACTACAACTACATTGGACATACTATAACCAGTGATGGGAAATGTACAACTGAAATAAACAAAAGAATAGAAAAGGCAAAAAGTAATTTTAATGTCATGAAAAATATACTAACATCAAAACAAATAACACCAGGGCTAAAACTAAGAATAGCAAAATGTTACATCTTCTCAATATTCCTATATGGTGCAGAAACATGGACATTAGACAAGAAAACAGAACAGAGAATTGAAGCCTTTAAAATGTGAATATATAGAAGAATAGGTAGAATTAGATGGAAGGAAAAGAAAACAAACGATGAAGTCTTAAAACAACTAAAAATGAAAACAGAACTACTAAACACTATTCAAACAAGACAAATGCGATTTTTTTGGGCCATGTTAAATTAGCCTAATAAAAGTCATCTTGGAGGGGAAAATACAAGGTAAAAAATAGGCAGAGGCAGACCAAGACTAACATGGACAGGTAACATCAAAAGATGGACAACTCAGCCAATGACAACCTGCACCATCAAAGCAAGAGACAGAGCAGAATGGCGCTCCATGGTAGCCAACCTTCGTTGCGGAGATGGCACTCGATGATGATGATGATTTTCATTCTAAACATTCTATTAAATCGAGAGTACGTTCTTGTTATTATAAACATTCTATTAAATCTGGCCGTTATATTCATGTAAAATATAAAAATGTGTGGAAGCAAACAAGAAAAAATCTGAAAAATGTAAAAATTCTATAAAACCAACTGGAAAAGTCTAGCTAGACTGCAAACATTCTCTGAACGCAAACTATAAATAACTTGTAAAAATGTTTAAAAATAATCCCTGGAAGTAAACGAGAATGTGTGTGCTTGATTCTTTAGTTTCCTGCTTTGTTTATAGAACCGGAGATGCCATGTCTCGAGTTCCTTTCTGCTGGATGAAGTCATATATCTCCAGCATCCCATTTATTTGTTTCGCTAAACTCGTTTTAGTTTTGTCCTTCCTGTGCAACTTTTAACCTCAGTTTCCCATTTTTTTCCAAGCTTGACTTGCCGGTATATGAAAATATTGGATTTCTTTTTTATTCTAGTGACTATAGAGGACGAAGAGTGATGGAGAAAACGAAACAAATATGCCGGCATTTTATCAAACTGACCCGAGAGGAGAAGTTGATAAATAAAAGACTGGCACATATATCCGTGCTGTTCCAGGTAGCTTAGGATAGAGAGCTCTTGTGTTGGGGGGTAGTACCACTGGCTCCGCGCCTGCAGTTCGGTTGTAGTACAACTGTCATAGCTAATGATGACGTTGCCAAGTTGCGTTCTTGTTCTGTTCTGTGTTCAGCAGACAGGATTTTCTAGCGGAGTAATACGTTAAAGGTGAGTGTAGCGTCTTTCTGTGGAACTCTTGTCATCGTGTGCCATGTCGACTGGCTTGGTCCACTGTTCTTCCTCTGATTTTTCCGTCCTATATGATCATAAGCAGGAGAGAATGTGGAAGCGTCTGAAGACTGATGGTGATGTTGTTACCTGCCACTAAATGACACTCAATTAGCTCGGTTTTCGCTAACGCAAAGTCGTGTGTCACATGGTGAGTTTTCGTTAGTCACAATCATGTGTCACATGGTGAGTTTTCGTTAGTCACAATCATGTGTCACATGGTGAGTTTTCGTTAGTCACAATCATGTGTCACATGGTGAGTTTTCGTTAGTCACAATCATGTGTCACATGGTGAGTTTTCGTTAGTCACAATCATGTGTCACATGGTGAGTTTTCGTTAGTCACAATCATGTGTCACATGGTGAGTTTTCGTTAGTCAAAATCATGTGTCACATGGTGACTTTTCGTTAGTCATAACCATGTGTCACATGGTGACTTTTCGTTAGTCACAATCATGTGTCACATCGTGACTTTTCGTTAGTCACAATCATGTGTCACATGGTGACTTTTCGTTAGTCACAATCATGTGTCACATGGTGACTTTTCGTCAGTCACAATCATGTGTCACAGGGTGCTGAGTTTTCGTTAGTCATAATCACGTGTCACATGGTGAGTTTCCGTTAGTCACAATCGCGTGTCACAGGGTGCTGAGTTTTCGTTAGTCACAATCACGTGTCACATGGTGAGTTTTCGTTAGTCACAATCATGTGTCACATGGTGAGTTTTCGTTACTCACAATCATGTGTCTCATGGTGAGTTTTCGTTAGTCACAATCATGTGTCTCATGGTGAGTTTTCGTTAGTCACAATCATGTGTCTCATGGTGAGTTTTCGTTAGTCACAATCACGTGTCACATGGTGAGTTTTCGTTAGTCACAATCACGTGTCACATGGTGAGTTTTCGTTAGTCATAATCGCGTGTCACAGGGTGAATGTTTGTTAATCATAATCACGTGTCACCGGATGAGTTTAACAGGCTCTAGATATCATCGTGTGGGGTGAGTTATAACAGGCGTTAAAGCACATTGGACGGGGCTGAGTTCTCGCTAGATTGTGCTATGTACAGTATTATTTTTAATGGAGACAAATTGCATGGCATATGGAAAGGTCTTCAATGATACCAAACTGTGTCGAGAGCAACGTTTCCAATGGCAGTTCACTGCGTCATGACACTTCACTATGTCATGGCACTTCACTGCGTCATGACACTTCACTATGTCATGGCACTTCACTGCGTCATGACACTTCACTATGTCATGGCACTTCACTGCGTCATGACACTTCACTATGTCATGGCACTTCACTGCGTCATGACACTTCACTATGTCATGGCACTTCACTGCGTCATGACACTTCACTATGTCATGGCACTTCACTGCGTCATGACACTTCACTATGTCATGGCACTTCACTGCGTCATGACACTTCACTATGTCATGGCACTTCACTGCGTCATGACACTTCACTATGTCATGGCACTTCACTGTGTCATGACACTTCACTATGTCATAACACTTCACTGCGTCATGGCACTTCACTACATCATGACACTTCACTGCGTCATAACACTTCACTATGTCATAACACCTCACTGCGTCATAACACTTCACTATGTCATGGCGCTTCACTACGTCATGAGACTTCACTGCGTCATAAAACTTCACTACGTCATAGCACTTCACTACGTTGTAAAGGATGGCTGTTATGCTGGCACTGAAATACGTCCTACAGAATGGATGTTATGCTGGCACTGAAATACGTCCTACAGAATGGATGTTATGCTGGCACTGAAACACGTCCTACAGAATGGATGTAATGCTGGCACTGAAATACGTCCTACAGAATGGATGTTATGCTTTCACAGACGTGAAACACGTCTTACAGTATGGGTGTTATAATGGCACTGAATTACGTCGTATGTAGTGTGGATTTTATTGGCACAAAGATGACATAGCACCAGAGACTTCAATTGACTATAAATGACATCATTTGTGGTGTTCTTTTCTTGGTCTTGAATTTTAGCGTCAGCCTTCATGAGTCGCGTGACGTCACCTAGGGCTCGTTGTGTTTTCCGCCATCCACCTCTATTCTTGGCCAGATGTTCGATCTTACCTAATGAGTCGCTGCCTGTCAGCTTTGCTTCTCTTATAAGTGTTCTTTTCTCTCTCTCTCTCTCTCTCTCTCTCTCTTTCTCTCTCTCTCTCTCTCTCTCTCTCTAGGTCTTCCTCTTCTTCTGGATCCTCATGTTCCGTATACAGGTGCCTGTTTTGGGATTGTCGATCTCTTCTCAAAACATGTCCGCCACATGTCCATCTTCTCTTTCCAATTATAAATAAGATCGTTGGTTGCATGGCCACTTCTTGTATCTCTATATTAGTCTTGAAATCATTCCATTGTAGATGAGATCGTTGGTTGCATGGCCACTTCTTGTATCTCTATATTAGTCTTGAAATCATCCATTGTGCACAGAGTATTCTTCCTAGGCATTTGTCTTGAAAAGCGATTATTTTTGTTTTCAATTTCTCTCTTTATTGTCCAACCTTCACGTGCCTAAGTAAATTAATCGTGCCTAGGTAAGGTAATCGTGCCTAGGTAAGGTAATCGTGCCTAGGTAAGGTAATCGTGTCTAGGTAAGGTAATCGAGCCTAGGTAAGGTAATCGTGCCTAGGTAAGGTAATCGTATCTAGGTAAGGTAAACGTGCCTAGGTAAGGTAATCGTGTCTAGGTAAGGTAAACGTGCCTAGGTAAGGTAATCGTGTCTAGGTAAGGTAAACGTGCCTAGGTAAGGCAATCGTGCCTAGATAAGGTAATCGTGCTTAGGTAAGGTAATCGTGCCTAGGTAAGGTAAACGTGCCTAGGTAAGGTAATCGTGCCTAGGTAAGGTAATCGTGCCTAGGTAAGGTAATCGTGCCTAGGTACGGTAAACGTGCTTAGGTAAGGTAAACGTGCTTAAGTAAGGTAATCGTGTCTAGGTAAAGTAATCGTACCTAGGTAAAGTAATCGTGCGTAGGTAATCTAATCGTGCCTAGGTAAAGTTATCGTGCCTAGGTAAAGTAATCGTACCTAGGTAATCTAATCTTGCCTAGGTAAAGTTATCATGCATAGGTAAGGTAATCGTGCCTAGGTAAGGTAATCGTGCCTAGGTAAGGTAATCGTGCCTAGGTAAAGTAATCGTACCTAGGTAATCTAATCGTGCCTAGGTAAAGTTATCGTGCCTAGGTAAAGTAATCGTGCCTAGGTAATCTAATCGTGCCTAGGTAAAGTTATCGTGCCTAGGTAAGGTAATCGTGCCTAGGTAAGGTAATCGTGCCTAGGTACGGTAAACGTGCCTAGGTACGGTAAACGTGCTTAGGTAAGGTAAACGTGCTTAGGTAAGGTAATCGTGTCTAGGTAAGGTAATCGTACCTAGGTAAGGTAATCGTGTCTAGGTAAGGTAATCGTGCCTAGGTAAGGTAATCGTGCCTAGGTAAGGTAATCGTGCTTAGGTAAGGGTCGTTAATATTACATTTACCCAGAACAAATCCATATTGAACATAATAGAAAAGAAAAGTTCTAGAGACATTGAAGTAAGCACATATGGACGTATTGAAGTAAGCACATATGGATGTATGTGGCAGCAAGATATTATTATCTGTGTTACAGATTTCAGTTTTTAATAAAAGTGTGCATAGACGTTTGACACCATGAGCAGAGCAAGTCAATGCAGGCTGCTGGAAACTGTTGGCTGCCCTCTTACATTACTCAAGATGATCAAGTTGTTTCACCACAATATGTCTGTCATCGTCCAGTGCGATAGTAGATCTTCCCAGCCTTTTGAGATGAACTGTGGAGTCAAAGAAGGATGTGTCCTTGTCCCTACTCTATTCGGAATACTTTTCACTCCCCCTCTACACAAAGAGTTTGAAACCGTCTCTGGAGACATCTACATCCGTACAAGATCTGACGGCTCCTTATTCAATCTTGCACGTCTGAGGTCACAATTTAAAACTACCGAGACTCTAATCAAGGAGCTTCTGACTCGCTGATGATGCATCACTGGTTGCTCACGATGAGTTCGTCCTGCAGTCAATGATTGACAATCTAGTTAGATCATGTGATTTGTTCTCCCTGTCAATAAGTATCCAGAAGACTGTGGTGCTTCAACAAGGTGTAGCCAGTCCCGCAGCTATATCATTAAATAACACACCCCTTGAATCTGTGAGAAAGTTCACCTATCTCGGTTCTATGGTCACAACCACTGTCTCCCTTGAAGAAGAAATAAATTTCCGAATCGGAAAGGCAGCTTCCACATTTTGTAAACTTAAAGACAAAGCATAGACTAACACCAATTTAACATCCAGGACTAAGATTAAAATTTACCAAAGTTATATGCTTAGTACACTTCTATACGGACCAGAAACCTGAACTACCTATGCAGGGCACGAGAAAAGTTTAAACAGCCTTCATGTGAGTTGCCTTCGAAAGATTATGAACACCAAATGGCAGGAGAAAGTAACCAACTCTAATGTCTTACAACGAACCAAACTCACATCTATCATGGCAGGACAAAGTGACCAACTCTAATGTCTTACAACGAGCCAAACTCACATCTATCATGGCAGGACAAAGTGACCAACTCTAATGTCTTACAACGAACCAAACTCACATCTATCATGGCAGGACAAAGTAACCAACTCTAATGTCTTACAACGAACCAAACTCTCATCTATCATGGCAGGACAAAGTGACCAACTCTAATGTCTTACAACGAACCAAACTCACATCTATCATGGCAGGACAAAGTGACCAACTCTAATGTCTTACAACGAACCAAACTCACATCTATCATGGCAGGACAAAGTAACCAACTCTAATGTCTTACAACGAACCAAACTCTCATCCATCATGGCAGGACAAAGTAACCAACTCTAATGTCTTACAACGAGCCAAACTCACATCTATCATGGCAGGACAAAGTAACCAACTCTAATGTCTTACAACGAACCAAACTCTCATCCATCATGGCAGGACAAAGTGACCAACTCTAATGTCTTACAACGAACCAAACTCTCATCCATCATGGCAGGACAAAGTAACCAACTCTAATGTCTTACAACGAGCCAAACTCACATCTATCATGGCAGGACAAAGTAACCAACTCTAATGTCTTACAACGAACCAAACTCTCATCCATCATGGCAGGACAAAGTAACCAACTCTAATGTCTTACAACGAGCCAAACTCACATCTATCATGGCAGGACAAAGTGACCAACTCTAATGTCTTACAACGAACCAAACTCTCATCCATCATGGCAGGACAAAGTAACCAACTCTAATGTCTTACAACGAACCAAACTCTCATCCATCATGGCAGGACAAAGTAACCAACTCTAATGTCTTACAACGAGCCAAACTCACATCTATCATGGCAGGACAAAGTAACCAACTCTAATGTCTTACAACGAACCAAACTCCCATCTATCATGGCAGGACAAAGTAACCAACTCTAATGTCTTACAACGAACCAAACTCCCATCTATCATGGCAGGACAAAGTAACCAACTCTAATGTCTTACAACGAACCAAACTCACATCTATCATGGCAGGACAAAGTAACCAACTCTAATGTCTTACAACGAACCAAACTCACATCTATCATGGCAGGACAAAGTAACCAACTCTAATGTCTTACAACGAACCAAACTCACATCTATCATGGCAGGACAAAGTAACCAACTCTAATGTCTTACAACGAACCAAACTCCCATCTATCATGGCAGGACAAAGTAACCAACTCTAATGTCTTACAACGAACCAAACTCACATCTATCATGGCAGGACAAAGTAACCAACTCTAATGTCTTACAACGAACCAAACTCACATCTATCATGGCAGGACAAAGTAACCAACTCTAATGTCTTACAACGAACCAAACTCACATCTATCATGGCAGGACAAAGTAACCAACTCTAATGTCTTACAACGAACCAAACTCACATCTATCATGGCAGGACAAAGTAACCAACTCTAATGTCTTACAACGAACCAAACTCACATCTATCATGGCAGGACAAAGTAACCAACTCTAATGTCTTACAACGAACCAAACTCACATCTATCATGGCAGGACAAAGTAACCAACTCTAATGTCTTACAACGAACCAAACTCACATCTATCATGGCAGGACAAAGTAACCAACTCTAATGTCTTACAACGAACCAAACTCACATCTATCATGGCAACACTTAGGAGTCGTAGACTAAGGTGGCTGGGTCATGTAAGAAGAATGGCAAACATTTGTATTCCCAAACAAATATTATGTGGCAAAATAAATGACTGAAGGAGACCAAAGAGTAGACCACTACTGAGATATAAGGATGTTTGCATTGTTTCCTTGAGGGAATTCTTTATCAGTGAAAGCAACTGGGAAAATCTGGCTGCTGGTCGCAGCACATGGAGAAGAAAAAAAAAAAAAATTATACAACTTTCGAGGCAGTGCTGATATCAAATTCAGAAGGCGCATGAGAAAGATGACGAGGCCAGGCACCACGAATATATCTTGTTAGTTCTACGGATAGATCTGTATGTCCAATATTGGCAGATTCAGCCACGAGAGAAGCTGTTAGGCAAAGCAGCATCCAGCATAAGACACTAATATTTTTACCAAACTACTGACTTATCATGATTGCTTGCTACCAACCGTCTCAAGACGCCAAAGGCCATGTATATAGTGCGGAACATGGAGGTTCAAAACACGTCCTCCATCCGATCCAACTAAAAGTAAAAAATTGGCACCATACCTTTTATCGTGGAAGGAGGTATGTAAGGAGAAGGTGAACTGGAACACTCTCATTCAAACGATCCGCAGAAGAACAGTAGCAGCCCAGTTCTCCCACAACTATGATACAAATGCAGTATTCTCTCTACACCGTACATCCTTTCAATTCTGTTGTTGACTGTTTTCCGTGCCTTGACACCAAGCTATCTAGTATCTTCTCTCTTTGTCATCCACGATCTTTCTTTCCCTGTATTTTGCCAGTTGTAACCAAGTGTTCCAACTTTTCTCTTCTCATGACGTGTCCGAAGGATGTTGATTGTTTCTTTCTGATGTTTCTTATGAGCTCCATTTTTGTGTTGGCCTCTTTGAGAATTTCCTCATTGGTATTTGTATCTGTCCAGGAAACATTCAATATTTTTCTAAGAAATTCAATTATTTACTTATGTTTCCTTAAAATGACAAAATGAAACAAAAAATTGGTTTGAAAATGTCTTAAATGTTGCTTCTTTGTTTGAGACAATCTCTTGGTGGCTTTTGTCACTAGAAGTTCAGGAGGAAGTATCTAGCTAATCATCTTGAGGACAATATTTTGTCACTAGAAGTTCAGGAGGAAGTATCTAGCTAATCATCTTGAGGACAATATTTTGTCACTAGAAGTTGAGGAGGAAGTATCTAGCTAAACATCTTCAGGGCAATATTTTGTCAATAGAAGTTCAGGAATAAGTATCTAGCTAATCATCTTGAGGGCAATATTTTGTCAATAGAAGTTCAGGAGGAAGTATCTAGCTAATCATCTTGAGGGCAATATTTTGTCAATAGAAGTTCAGGAGGAAGTATCTAGCTAATCATCTTGAGGACAATATTTTGTCAATAGAAGTTCAGGAGGAAGTATCTAGCTAATCATCTTCAGGACAATATTTTGCCAATAGAAGTTCAGGAGGAAGTATCTAGCTAATCATCTTGAGGACAATATTTTGTCAATAGAAGTTCAGGAGGAAGTATCTAGCTAATCATCTTCAGGACAATATTTTGCCAATAGAAGTTCAGGAGGAAGTATGTAGCTAATCATCTTGAGGACAATATTTTGTCAATAGAAGTTCAGGAGGAAGTATCTAGCTAATCATCTTCAGGACAATATTTTGTCAATAGAAGTTCAGGAGGAAGTATCTAGCTAATCATCTTCAGGACAATATTTTGCCAATAGAAGTTCAGGAGGAAGTATCTAGCTAATCATCTTGAGGACAATATTTTGTCAATAGAAGTTCAGGAGGAAGTATCTAGCTAATCATCTTCAGGACAATATTTTGCCAATAGAAGTTCAGGAGGAAGTATGTAGCTAATCATCTTGAGGACAATATTTTGTCAATAGAAGTTCAGGAGGAAGTATCTAGCTAATCATCTGCAGGGCAATATTTTGTCAATAGAAGTTCAGGAGGAAGTATCTAGCTAATCATCTTGAGGGCAATATTTTGTCAATAGAAGTTCAGGAGGAAGTATCTAGCTAATCATCTTCAGGGCAATATTTTGTCAATAGAAGTTCACGAGAAAGTATCTAGCTAATCATCTTCAGGGCAATATTTTGTCAATAGAAGTTCACGAGAAAGTATCTAGCTAATCATCTGCAGGGCAATATTTTGTCAATAGAAGTTCAGGAGGAAGTATCTAGTTAATCATCTTCAGGGCAATATTTTGTCAATAGAAGTTCAGGAGGAAGTATCTAGCTAATCATCTTCAGGGCAATATTTTTTCGCTAGAAGTTCAGGAGGAAGTATCTAGCTAATCATTTTTAGGGCAATATTTTGTCAATAGAAGTTCAGGAGGAAGTATCTAGCTAATCATCTTGAGGACAATATTTTGTCAATAGAAGTTCAGGAGGAAGTATCTAGCTAATCATCTTCAGGGCAATATTTTGTCAATAGAAGTTCAGGAGAAAGTATCTAGCTAATCATCTTCAGGGCAATATTTTGTCAATAGAAGTTCAGGAGAAAGTATCTAGCTAATCATCTGCAGGGCAATATTTTGTCAATAGAAGTTCAGAAGGAAGTATCTAGCTAATCATCTTCAGGGCAATATTTTGTCAATAGAAGTTCAGAAGGAAGTATCTAGTTAATCATCTTGAGGGCAATATTTTGTCAATAGAAGTTCAGGAGGAAGTATCTAGCTAATCATCTTCAGGGCAATATTTTGTCAATAGAAGTTCACGAGAAAGTATCTAGTTAATCATCTTCAGGGCAATATTTTGTCAATAGAAGTTCACGAGAAAGTATCTAGCTAATCATCTTCAGGGCAATATTTTGTCAATAGAAGTTCAGGAGGAAGTATCTAGCTAATCATCTTCAGGACAATATTTTGTCAATAGAAGTTCAGGAGGAAGTATCTAGCTAATCATCTGCAGGGCAATATTTTCATGCCTGCCTATGGCTTTCATAGGAAAATAAAGCTGGTGTGTTTTCAGTGTATGTGGATATCGGTAAGAATTAACGAACTATACAACAGAAGTTACACTTTGTGAATGCAATGGCGTGAAAGGGAAATTGTTCTTCTAGTCATGTTGAACACGTCGTATGTATACAAGAGAAGTAGAGGTAGTCGAAGGATGTGATTAGGAGGAAAAACAAGAAGAAAATAATAAAGAAGACGAATATGAAGAAGGAAAGGAGAAGAATTAAAGTACAAAAAGAGAAGATAATTATAAGAAGAATAAAAGAGAAGTTAGGAATAAGGGAAAAAAGTAGAAGAAGGGAGTAGAAGAAGACGAATATGAAGGAGAATAAAAAGCGACAAAGAAAAAAGAAGATGAGGCAGAAAATAATTAGTAGAAAAGGATGTACAAGAATAACAAATGGGGAGGAAGAGTGACGATTAGACAAAGAAGATGAAGAAGTCGAACAAATGAAGGAAAAGAATGAAGAAGAAGTAAAAGGGGAGAATAAAAAAAGAGGAGAAGAAGAGAAAGAAGATGAGGAAGAAGAAGAAGATGAGGAAGAAGAAGATTAAGACAAAGAAGCAGAAGATAATGATGATGATGATGATGATGAAGAAGATGATTATGATGATGAAGAGGAAGAAGATGATGATGATGATGATGATGATGATGAAGAAGAAGAAGAAGATGATGATGATGATGATGATGATGAAGATGATTATGATGATGAAGAGGAAGAAGATGATGATAATGATGATGATGATGATGATGATGATGATGATGATGATGAAAAAGAAGAAGAAACGGCGATCTAGAACGAATTTGGAAAGGAAATTGACGAAAACAAAAATTAGAATAAAAAAGTAACGATAGCCAAGACGATGAAGCGAAAGTGGAGACGGCAAACTGGCCCTGGAGAAAGTAGTGTAAGGAGAGTTTTATCTGTGAGGTCAGAGGTCAAAGCTGAGGGGAGTTCATCAACACCAGACTACGTACCTAGCCGATGACTCTTTCGGTCGACTTTGATAACAGGAGCCTGGGTTATCTCCACTTTCTTGCACCTGTTATTTCAACGATACGACCGACGTTTGCACTAAGAGAGACAAGGGGCGCAGCCGTACTGCCAACATCTCTAAAGACATTATTTAAAGAAGACAAGAGAGGGGAGACAATCTGGGATTAACTATTTATACAAATTACAGAGAGAAAAAATATTGCACGATCATAATTGCGCTTTCATTAAAAGAAAATATAAAAAAACGTAAAATTGTATCAAGCAGCTAAACCAGTAGAGAGACAAGATAACCTACGACGTTTCGAGAAATGCCTTCATCAGGTTCACTATAATAAAATGTAAATACAAAGACAACAACAAAAGGCAAATGCAACTCATACTCTCTTTGATGTATCTTTATGTTTTTGATAGAAGAGCCTGTTTGGACATTTTTTTGTTTTCTCTTCTCAACGCATGTGCGGTATATGTTCATCACCACTTTCTAATTGTAAATGAGATTGTTGGTTGCATGGCCGTTTCGTTAAAACACTGCAAGATTCTACAACATCCATGACTCGTTACAATACCATAATATCCTACAACATTCATGACTCATAACACCATATGATACTACAACATTCATGACTCATAACACCATATGATACTACAACATTCATGACTCATAACACCATATGATACTACAACATTCATGACTCATAACACCATATGATACTACAACATTCATGACTCATTATAACACCATCAGATACTACAACATCCATGACTCATTATAACACCATCATATACTACAACATCCATGACTCATTATAACACCATCAGATACTACAACATTCATGACTCATTATAACACCATCATATACTACAACATCCATGACTCATTATAACACCATCATATACTACAACATCCATGACTCATTATAACACCATCAGATACTACAACATTCATGACTCATTACAATACCATAATATCCTACAACATCCATGACTCATTGTAACACCATCAGATACTACAACATTCATGACTCATTATAACACCATCAGATACTACAACATTCATGACTCATTACAATACCATAATATCCTACAACATCCATGACTCATTGTAACACCATCAGATACTACAACATCCATGACTCATTACAATACCATAATATCCTACAACATATATGACTCATTATAACACCATCAGATATTACAACATCATGTTGCTCCCTCCGTGAGGTTACTCTGGACTAACCTCATGATGATAGTGTCCGTCCACACTCGACCGCTGCAGAGTGAACACCACTAGATAGGAGGTTACGTGAGTTGAAGGGGAACGAAGTAAACCAACCAAATAAAATATGACATTAACTGGATTTTAAAACAAGGACAAAACAAAGCTCAGGAAATCAATATGCTCAACTTTAGAAGAAAAACAAAACAACAGCACAGACAAATACAACACCAGACATAAATAATAAATGAATAGATTAGAGTTGACATTTTACTATTGATTGATTAAAAAAAAAGTAAAGAACCCCGTCACGCCAAGTGGCGTATACGGAATATGGTATTAGTGACCATAAATTTTACAGACCTTCAGCACATGATTTTTGGGGTAATGTTGTCGGTATTACGTCTGTGCCACTCTACTTTCCCAGGAAAAAATCCGGTACCCATTTAAGGCTAGGTGAACCCCGAAGTCGCCAGTCGGGATCGAACCCTACCTCTTGTCCATTGTAGTCCAGTTCACTAACCACTGAGCTGTCGCGGCTCCCACCGCAATCAATATTGAGTGACGCGTGACGATAAATAATAAGAGAGGAAATATAACAGATTATTTGAGAGGAACTAGGAAGTAATGCCGAGAAATGTATGCTAATTGAAGTAATATTAAGTGCAAGCAACCGAAACAAATACATTAAAAGCAGACAACGCTCTCAAATAATGAAATCAACAAAACAGTAATAAACAATAAATAGAAATTGCGACTTTCACATGCTGGGTAATGTTGTCGACTTTACACACAAAGTTCCGTTCTTCACGGTTGTTGATTTTACTCTTAATGTGCCATTTTTATTCTAATCTTGGAAATTGTCCAGTGGATATGGCTTAAGATAGCACAATTCTAGAACATCTCTATCCTTCTTTTAAGATTGATAAACTTTTGAAGTGGTTTCAAGTTGTGACACCACACACACAAGGTCAGATTTTCAACAAAAGTCACGACCCATTTTAGTCATTTATGCTCGTTACACAACAAAAGTCACTACCCATTTTAGTCATGTATGCTCGTTACACAACAAAAATCACGACCCATTTTAGTCATTTATGCTCGTTACACAACAAAAGTCACGACCCATTTTAGTCATTTATGCTCGTTACACAACAAAAGTCACGACCCATTTTAGTCATGTATGCTCGTTACACAACAAAAGTCACTACCCATTTTAGTCATGTATGCTCGTTACACAACAAAAGTCACGACCCATTTTAGTCATGTATGCTCGTTACACAACAAAAGTCACGACCCATTTTAGTCATTTATGCTCGTTACACAACAAAAGTCACGACCCATTTTAGTCATTTATGTTCGTTACACAACAAAAGTCACGACCCATTTTAGTCATTTATGCTCGTTATACAACAAAAGTCACGACCCATTTTAGTCATTTATGCTCGTTACACAACAAAAGTCACGACCCATTTTAGTCATTTATGCTCGTTACACAACAAAAGTCACGACCCATTTTAGTCATTTATGCTCGTTACACAACAAAAGTCACTACCCATTTTAGTCATGTATGCTCGTTACACAACAAAAGTCACTACCCATGTTAGTCATGTATGCTCGTTACACATCAAAAGTCACGACCCATTTTAGTCATTTATGCTCGTTACACAACAAAAGTCACGACCCATTTTAGTCATTTATGCTCGTTACACAACAAAAGTCACGACCCATTTTTGTCATGTATGCTCGTTACACAACAAACGTCACGACCCATTTTAGTCATGTATGCTCGTTACACAACAAAAGTCACGATTCATTTTTGTCATGTATGCTCGTTACACAACAATAGTCACGACCCATTTTAGCCATGTATGCTCGTTAAACAACAAAAGTCACGACCCACTTTAGTCATGTATGCTCGTTACACGACAAAAGTCACGACCCACTTTAGTCATGTATGCTCGTTACACAACAAAAGTCACTACCCACTTTAGTCATGTATGCTCGTTACACAACAAAAGTCACTATCCACTTTAGTCATGTATGCTCGTTACACAACAAAAGTCACTCCCACTTTAGTCATGTATGCTCGTGACACAACAAAAGGCACTCCCACCTTAGTCATGTATGCTCGTTACACAACAAAAGTCACGACCCACTTTAGTCATGTATGCTCTTTACACAACAAAAGTCACTACCCACTTTAGTCATGTATGCTCGTTACACAACAAAAGTCACGACCCACTTTAGTCATGTATGCTCTTTACACAACAAAAGTCACGACCCACTTTAGTCATGTATGCTTGTTACACAACAAAAGTCACTACCCACTTTAGTCATGTATGCTCGTTACACAACAAAAGTCACGACCCACTTTAGTCTTGTATGCTCGTTACACAACAAAAGTCACGACCCACTTTAGTCATGTATGCTCTTTACACAACAAAAGTCACTACCCACTTTAGTCATGTATGCTCGTTACACAACAAAAGTCACGACCCACTTTAGTCATGTATGCTCTTTACACAACAAAAGTCACGACCCACTTTAGTCATGTATGCTTGTTACACAACAAAAGTCACTACCCACTTTAGTCATGTATGCTCGTTACACAACAAAAGTCACGACCCACTTTAGTCTTGTATGCTCGTTACACAACAAAAGTCACGACCCACTTTAGTCATGTATGCTCGTTACACAACAAAAGTCACGACCCACTTTAGTCATGTATGCTCGTTACACAACAAAAGTCATAGATTGACAAGCCTGAAAGTTTCACGGATGCTATATTACATTTTTAACCAACAACGTTTGTGTGTGTGTGTGTTTTTTTTTTTTAAGCCTCAGTGAGTACTTGACATTGACTAGGCCACTTCCTCAGTGAGTACTTGACATCGACCAGGTCACTTCCCCACTAAGCACTTCACATCGACCAGGCCACTTCCTCACTAAGCACTTCACATCGACCAGGTCACTTCCTCACTAAGCACTTCACATCGACCAGGTCACTTCCTCACTAAGCACTTCGCATCGACCAGATCACTTCCTCACTAAGCACTTCACATCGACCAGGTCACTTCCACACTAAGCACTTCACATCGACCAGGTCACTTCCCCACTAAGCACTTCACATCGACCAGGTCACTTCCCCACTAAGCACTTCGCATCGACCAGGCCACTTCCTCAGTAAGCACTTCACATCGACCAGGTCACTTCCCCACTAAGCACTTCACATCGACCAGGCCACTTCCTCACTAAGCACTTCACATCGACCAGGCCACTTCCTCACTAAACACTTCACATTGACCAGGCCACTTCCTCACTAAGCACCTCACATCGACCAGGCCACTTCCTCACTAAGCACTTAACATCGACCAGGTCACTTCCTCACTAAGCACTTCACATCAACCAGGCCACTTCCCCACTAAGCACTTCACATCGACCAGGCCACTTCCTCATTGAGCACTTCACATCGACCAGGCCACTTCCTCAGTGAGCACTTCACATCGACCAGGCTACTTCCCCACTAAGCACTTCACATCGACCAGGCCACTTCCTCACTAAGCACTTCACATCGACCAGGCTACTTCCCCACTAAGCACTTCACATCGACCAGGCTACTTCCCCACTAAGCACTTCACATCGACCAGGCTACTTCCCCACTAAGCACTTCACATCGACCAGGCCACTGTTCCACATTTTGAAGTCTCTCAATGTATACATCCTTGTCCTACACATCCCCTTCCTCTTCTCTTAAGGAGTGAAGACATACTTGGCGATTTTCTTTGTCCAGAGTAGAGCCACACTCAGTACCAGAGCTGCCAGCGAGCTTATCGGCTATTTCATTGCCGTGTGCACCGGCATGCCCTTAACACTGCACCCACATTAAAGCGCTCACTGTAGAGCTGTCCAAGAGCTGCATTCATTCCTGCCGCAGACACAGTCTGCCAATCTTCTGTAGCATACCTTGCGAGTCAGTCACTAAGTAAAGACACGAATGAGCAAATCAACTAAAGTATCATGCACAAACAACTGTGATCGATCTATCCCTGTTGAAGACGTACCTCTCAGTCGTTCCTACCCTATCGCATCTCTCAGTTACTTCTTTCAAGCTATCAAACAACTCTGCCTTCACGACACATCTTCGAAATCCTGCTACCACGTAAAACAGCAATTCTTTAAATCACGCAATCACCATAAACACTTCCATCACATTAGCACCATAAACACTTCAACCACAATAACAAATAAACACTCCCATCACAAAACACAATAAACACTTACATTTTATCCATGTGTGCCGTCTCCACATCGAAGGTTGACTAACATGAAACACCATATATCACCCTGTCTCTTGTCTTGATGGTGTACGCAGTCAATGGTTCATCTCTTGATGTTGTCCGTTTACTTTGGTCTGTGTCTACTCTGCATCGTCTGCCGTCTACTTTCTCCTCTAAGATGTTTTTATGTGCTTCCACTCTCCCTTCCCCCTCCCCCTTTTTCCAGTACACAGATCTGAGAAGGACAATAACACCCACCTCCCTGGAAGAGAAACTATACGGAGCAACCGAATCACTTAAACAGACAGCTGCCTTCATAAGAGAGTCCGGAGTCCTAGTCTGAATGACGTCATGATCGAAGAAGAAGAAGAAGTACTTTCCCTTCCAAGATAACTTTCAACACTCTCTCCTCCAATACAACTTTAAGCACTTTCCACTACAAGATAACTTTCAGCACTCTCTCCTCCAATACAACTTTAAGCACTTTCCACTACAAGATAACTTTCAACACTCTCTCCTCCAATACAACTTTAAGCACTTTCCACTACAAGATAACTTTCAGCACTCTTTCCTTGAAGACAACTTTCAGTACTTTCTCTTCCTAGATAACTTTCAGCACTCTTTCCTTGAAGATAACTTTCAGTACTTTCTCTTTCTAGATAACTTTCAGCACTTTTTCCTTGAAGATAAATTTCTGTACTTTCTCTTCTTAGATAACTTTAAGCACTCTTTCATTGAAGACAACTTTCAGTACTTTCCCTTCCTAGATAACTTTCAGCACTCTTTCATTGAAGACAACTTTCAGTACTTTCTCTTCCTAGATAACTTTCAGCACTTTTTCCTTGAAGACAACTTTCAGTACTTTCTCTTCCTAGATAACTTTCAGCACTCTTTCCTTGAAGACAACTTTCGGTACTTTCTCTTTCTAGATAACTTTCAGCACTCTTTCCTTGAAGACAATTTTCAGTACTTTCTCTTCCTAGATAACTTTCAGCACTCTTTCATTGAAGACAACTTTCGGTACTTTCTCTTCCTAGATAACTTTCAGCACTCTTTCCTTGAAGACAACTTTCAGTACTTTCTCTTCTTAGATAACTTTCAGCACTCTTTCCTTGAAGACAACTTTCGGTACTTTCTCTTCTTAGATAACTTTCAGCACTCTTTCCTTGAAGACAACTTTCAGTACTTTCTCTTCTTAGATAACTTTCAGCACTCTTTCCTTGAAGACAACTTT
Organism: Megaustenia siamemsis; assembly: GCA_032433765.1. NCBI lineage: Eukaryota > Metazoa > Mollusca > Gastropoda > Stylommatophora > Ariophantidae > Megaustenia > Megaustenia siamemsis. Next base: position 82,573,116 of record JAVIAB010000156.1, on the reverse strand, counting down.
CAGTACCTTCTCTTCTTAGAAAACTTTCATCAGTTTTCATCGATAACCTTCAGCACTATTCCCCGCAGGATAACTTATAGTTTTTTTCCTCCAAGACAACTTTCAGCACTTTCTTCTCCAGAGAAAACTTTTAGCACTTTCACTTCCACAATAACTTACATTACTTTCACTTCTAAGATAGATATCTGTACTTTCCCCTCCAAGATAACTTTCGTTACTTTCCCCTCCAAGATAACTTTCGTTACTTTCCCCTCCAAGATAATTTTCGTTACTTTCCCCTCCAAGATAACTTTCGTTACTTTCTCTTCGAAGATAACTTTCGTTACTTTCCCCTCCAAGATAACTTTCGTTACTTTCCCCTCCAAGATAACTTTCGTTAGTTTCCCCTCCAAGATAACTTTCGTTACTTTCCCCTCCAAGATAACTTACGTTACTTTCCCCTCCAAGATAACTTTCGTTACTTTCCCCTCCAAGATAACTTTCGTTACTTTCCCCTCCAAGATAACTTACGTTACTTTTCCCTCCAAGATAACTTTCGTTACTTTCCCCTCCAAGATAATTGTCAGTACTTTCCCCTCCAAGATAACTTTCGTTACTTTCTCTTCGAAGATAACTTTCGTTACTTTCCCCTCCAAGATGACTATCAGTAGGTTATTCTGTCTATTAAAGAATCCTAACGCAATTGTTTTGCCCAAGCTGTGTGAAATAGATCTTTCTTTACATTCAGCGGTTTCAGAAATACTTATTTTCCTCCCAAATCATCAAATTCTTTCCATTCTTCTACACACTCCACGTTTCTGGGGTCTCATTTATACTTTCTGCTTATTTTCTTATATAGTTATAATCTTATTAATGTCCATGTTTCTGAACCAAACGGGAATGTTGAAAAGATACAATACTCTGTTATTATATTTTAGTTCCTCTTGTATTAAATTATCACTTAAACATCACGCAATATTTCACTCACTTAAACATCACGCATTATTTCACTCACTTAAACATCACACAATATTTCACTCACTTAAACATCACACAATATTTCACTCACTTAAACATCACACAATATTTCACTCACTTAAACATCACACAATATTTCACTCACTTAAACATCACGCAATATTTCACTCACTTAAACATCACACAATATTTCACTCACTTAAACATCACACAATATTTCACTCACTTAAACATCACACATTATTTCACTCACTTAAACATCACACATTATTTCACTCACTTAAACATCACACAATATTTCACTCACTTAAACATAACACAATATTTCACTCACTTAAACATAACAAAATATTTCACTCACTTAAACATAACACAATATTTCACTCACTTAAACATCACACAATATTTCACTCACTTAAACATAACACAATATTTCACTCACTTAAACATCACACATTATTTCACTCACTTAAACATAACACAATATTTCACTCACTTAAACATAACAAAATATTTTCACTCACTTAAACATCACACATTATTTCACTCACTTAAACATCACGCAATATTTCACTCACTTAAACATCACGCATTATTTCACTCACTTAAACATCACACAATATTTCACTCACTTAAACATCACGTAATATTTCACTCACTTAAACATCACACAATATTTCACTCACTTAAACATCACACAATATTTCACTCACTTAAACATCACACATTATTTCACTCACTTAAACATCACACATTATTTGACTCACTTAAACATCACACAATATTTCACTCACTTAAACATCACACAATATTTCACTCACATAAGTCCCAAACAATCCTTCTCTCACATAAACATAAAAAAATTAATTCCATCACGTAAACATTACAAAATCTTTATCTCAAATAAACATCACACAATCCTTCCATCACACACATCACGAAATCGTTGTCCTCTCATCACCACCTCCTCATTCACAGCTCTGATGACTATTTGTGAATCGCTGCTATTACACTTTCAGGCACTTTCTCCTTCTCTCTCTTCCTCCCCCTCTCTGTCTATCTCTTTTTGTCTGTCTCTCCCTCTCTTTCTCTTACCTCTCTCTCTCTCTCTCTCTCTTTTATAGATATCCAAATAACGGGGGAAAAGTTGAGGTCATCCAGACCTCACGAATTAGGTCCAGATTACAAACTCTCACGAACTCATCAAACAAAAGTACAAACCCAAGAACACATTCCAAGGACTAAAGCCCCAGCAGCGCACTAGAAGGCGCCCTCATATCAAGCACTACTGACACATACCATCTTTCATCTTTATCTGCTCAGGACAATCTTGCACCCAGACTGACTCAGCTGGAACTCGACAATCCACGACAGTATCCACAATCCACCAGTCTAATCCTACTAAACGTGACATGCTCGTCTCGCCCGCTTGTACTCAGACATCATGTTGTCAGCTAACAGTTGGCGCTCACGCTACGGTTGTTGCCTCATTAGTTATGACAGAACTGACTCATCCCATCATTGTAGTCTTTCCTTTTTACAGACTAGGCCGATGTTTTACAAACTTTAGTCATGTTTTTGTACAGTCTAGACAGCTATTTTACAAACTTTAGTCATGTTTTTGTACAGTCTAGACAGCTATTTTACAAACTTTAGTCATGTTTTTGTACAGTCTAGACAGCTATTTTACAAACTTTAGTCATGTTTTTGTACAGTCTAGACCGATTTTTGACAAACTTTAGTCATGTTTTTGTACAGTCTAGACCGATGTTTTACAAACTTTAGTCATGTTTTTGTACAGTCTAGACAGCTATTTTACAAACTTTAGTCATGTTTTTGTACAGTCTAGACAGCTATTTTACAAACTTTAGTCATGTTTTTGTACAGTCTAGACAGCTATTTTACAAACTTTAGTCATGTTTTTGTACAGTCTAGACCGATTTTTGACAAACTTTAGTCATGTTTTTCTACAGTCAAGACAGCTATTTTACAAACTTTAGTCATGTTTTTGTATAGTCTAGACCGATTTTTGACAAACTTTAGTCATGTTTTTGTACAGTCTAGACCGATATTTGACAAACTTTAGTCATGTTTTTGTACAGTCTAGACCGATGTTTGACAAACTTTAGTCATGTTTTTGTACAGTCTAGACCGATGTTTGACAAACTTTAGTCATGTTTTTGTACAGTCTAGACCGATGTTTGACAAACTTTAGTCATGTTTTTGTACAGTCTAGACCGATTTTTGACAAACTTTAGTCATGTTTTTGTACAGTCTAGACCGATGTTTGACAAACTTTAGTCTTGTTTTTGTATAGTCTAGACCGATGTTTGACAAACTTTAGTCATGTTTTTGTACAGTCTAGACCGATGTTTGACAAACTTTAGTCATGTTTTTGTACAGTCTAGACCGATGTTTGACAAACTTTAGTCATGTTTTTGTATAGTCTAGACCGATTTTTGACAAACTTTAGTCATGTTTTTGTACAGTCTAGACCGATGTTTGACAAACTTTAGTCATGTTTTTGTACAGTCTAGACCGATGTTTGACAAACTTTAGTCATGTTTTTGGATAGTCTAGACCGATTTTTGACAAACTTTAGTCATGTTTTTGTACAGTCTATACCGATATTTGACAAACTTTAGTCATGTTTTTGTACAGTCTAGACCGATTTTTGACAAACTTTAGTCATGTTTTTGTACAGTCTAGACCGATGTTTGACAAACTTTAGTCATGTTTTTGTATAGTCTAGACCGATTTTTGACAAACTTTAGTCATGTTTTTGTACAGTCTAGACCGTTGTTTGACAAACTTTAGTCATGTTTTTGTACAGTCTAGACCGATTTTTGACAAACTTTAGTCATGTTTTTGTACAGTCTAGACCGATGTTTGACAAACTTTAGTCATGTTTTTGTACAGTCTAGGCCGTTGTTTGACAAACTTTAGTCATGTTTTTGTACAGTCTAGACCGATGTTTGACAAACTTTAGTCATGTTTTTGTACAGTCTAGACCGATGTTTGACAAACTTTAGTCCTGTTTTTGTACAGTCTAGACCGATGTTTGACAAACTTTAGTCATGTTTTTGTACAGTCTAGACCGATGTTTGACAAACTTTAGTCATGTTTTTGTACAGTCTAGACCGATGTTTGACAAACTTTAGTCATGTTTTTGTACAGTCTAGACCGATGTTTGACAAACTTTAGTCATGTTTTTGTACAGTCTAGACCGATGTTTGACAATGTATCTCGTGGTTGTCAAATCTTCTTGAAACCTGACAATTAATTTGCGACAATTTGTATATTATCCAGGATGCGATAGTCATAGGGTTTTGTTGTTTTCATAGCGACTGTCTTCTAGGTTACATTAGGATGAGACAGTTTAGGAAATACAGCGACATGCAACATTCCCATATTGAAAATCTTAAAATGGGCCGACAGTGGGCTTCACATTTGGTTTCACTCACATACAGAGTAGTTTAACAACTTGATATAAGTACCTGAAGAACTACAACAATTACTTAATGAATTAAACATGTAAAACAAAACATATGAATTAGATATGAATATCAAAAAGACTAAAACTATTATCATAAATAAAGACAATACTGAGAACCTACAATTGGATATCAAAGTTGAAGAATAGACCTGGAGACAGTTCAAGGCTGCAACTACATTGGACATACTATAATCAGGGATGGAAAATGTACAACTGAAATAAACAAAAGAATTGCAATGGCAAAAGGTAATTTTAATGCCATGAAAAATTTACTAACATCAAACCAAATAACACCATGGCTAAAACTAAGAATAGCGAAATGTTATGTCTGCTCAACATCCCTGTATGGTGCAGAAACATGGACATTAGACAAGAAAACAGAACCAAAAAAATGAAGCCTTTGAAATGCGCATTTATAGAAGAATATGAAGAATTGGATGGAAGGAAAAGAAAACAAACGATGAAGTCTTAAAACTACTAAAAATGAAAAGTGAACGACTGAACACAATTCACACAGGACAAAGGAGATTTTTGGGCCATGTTAAAAGACACTGCAGCCTACTAAACGTAATCTTGGTATAATACAAGGTAAAAGAGGCGGATCAAGACTAACATGGACGAGAAACATCAAAAGATGGACAAGTCAGCTTATGGCAATCTGCACTATCAAAGCAAGAGACAGAGTGGCGAACCATGGTAGCCGACAATCGATGGGAAGATGGCACGCGATGATTATCTTGGGGTGTAGGAGGGACATTCCCTGTGTAGCCATGAGGTATTTTTTTGGAACCTTCAAACGGTGGATGACAGGATCAAGATCTGGAGAGCACGAGCATACCCGAAGATAAGTGCAGATAAAGAGCATCCACTGCACCACGAGTTCAACACAGGGAAAGGTGCCAGGCTAAACATAGGCAAATTATTGGGTGGGCCGAGCAGAAGATGTCATCACACAGGTCTGTGGGCTTACCAATATCAGCGTTGGTGAGGAGTGGATACCGGTGCCTACGTCGTTCAAGGGGATATTCTTGTGTATTGTCACACTCGACAGGAAAAGTAGGGAACAGAACCCGGTCTTGGTTAATGCTGAGGTCAACGGTTTCATCTGCGATAACACCGATGAGAAAGATGCAGTCATCTATACAGACGGATCTATAATACGACACCAAAGAAGTGCATGGGCATTTACAGCACGCTCGGCAGGCAGAATAGTCAAAGAAGACAGTGGTGCATACGTCATGACCACGAGTAGCGTGACGATGGAGGTGATGGCAGTGACCAAGGCATTCTTCTAGTTAGTCACAAGACTACACCCATGACTGTATATTAAGTGATTCGATGAGCATGATACAAAAAGTGGAGGCGGGCTCTGTACGCATGCAATGGTTAGAGTGATTGTAGAAGTCAAAAATACGTATGGTCACCCTTGTCTATGGCCCTGGAGAATGGGGAAATGAAAGAGTGGACAGATTGGCTAGCTGCGCTGTCGTTGAAGACGGTCAACCAATAGATCGGGCGGACATCATCAATGTCCTCCGAGATGTGGGAAGAGCACAGGACTCCAACAACCATGAGTGCACGCCACTCTTCCGGATGAAAGAGATGGGAGTTAAGATGGGCACAGCCAGAAATGAGAAACTTAGTGGCCGTGTAAGAAGACTTATCAACCAACATAGAACTGGAGTCGTCAGTCGGTGGACGCTGCGGGACGTGCTGAGGAGGTGATCTGAGCACCTATGGACATGTTCGGAGTGCAATGATGATGATGACCGGCAAATAACTCGATAACAGCACTCGATGATGATGATAAGTAACCTATTTCACCCCCTCAGAAATGTTTGGTTTCGCCCATTCCGGTGCACTCACAATTAATGCCACGTAAATTACATCCGTACTGTGGGCACATTCCACACAGTCAGCTTGTGTTTATGTCATCGCAGTTTCCCACTGCTGTACTATATCTACTGTTCCATTAATTTCTTCTTTAAAAAAAAAAAAAAAAAAGAAACCGCGTTTTGTAGCTGTTTACAGCACAACAGTATGTCTGTACATTTCGGTCCGACATATCCGATTTTGAAAGACAGTTTAACTGACATGTTGAGAATGACTTTCTTGTCACAAACTTCTTGACATGCTTCAAGCGACATGCTCAGGGATGATGTCTGCCAATTCTTGTCTACAATGTTTAACAACGCTTGAAAAATAAAACACGTAGTTGAAGGGCTTCGTTTACTTCATTATCATCATCATCATCCTCGTTTTCTTCTTCTTTCCTCATGCCCACTTCACCTTCTTTAATTGTGGTCTTTTTCTTTTACTCGTCTTGTTTCTTGAATTTGTTCCTACTTTTTTTGTTTTTGTTGTTGTTATTCTTGTTGTTATTCTTGTTGTTATTCTTGTTGTTATTCTTGTTGTTATTCTTATTGTTATTCTTATTGTTATTCTTGTTGTTATTCTTGTTGTTATTCTTGTTGTTATTCTTATTGTTATTCTTGTTGTTATTCTTGTTGTTATTCTTATTGTTATTCTTGTTGTTATTCTTATTGTTATTCTTGTTGTTATTCTTATTGTTATTCTTGTTGTTATTCTTGTTGTTATTCTTATTGTAATTCTTGTTGTTATTCTTATTGTTATTCTTGTTGTTATTCTTGTTGTTATTATTGTTGTTATTCTTGTTGTTATTCTTCTTGTTATTCTTTTTGTTATTCTTCTTGTTATTCTTATTGTTATTATTGTTGTTATTCTTGTTGTTATTCTTGTTATTATTATTGTTGTTATTCTTATTGTTATTCTTGTTGTTATTCTTGTTGTTATTATTGTTGTTATTCTTGTTGTTATTCTTGTTGTTATTCTTGTTGTTATTCTTATTGTTATTTTTATTGCTATTTTTATTGTTATCGTTGTTGTTATCCTTGTGATGCCTGTTGGTGTCCTTATTGTTATCCATGTTGTTATACTTATTGTTATCATTGTTGTTATCTTTATTGTTATCGTTGTTATCCTTATTGTTATCGTTGTTGTTATCCTTAAATTTATCCATGATGTTATCCTTATATTTATTCCTGTTGTTATCTTTTTTGCTATCCTTATATTTTTTCTTGTAGTTATCCTTTTATTTACCTTTGTTGAAATCCATATATTTATCTTTGTTGTTATCATTATTGTTATCTGTGTTATCCTCGTATCTGTTAACCTTATAGTTATACTGTTCTTATCGTTATATTTATCCGTGTTGTTATCTTTATATTTATCCTTCTTGTTACCCCAATTGTTATCCTTATATTTATCCTTGTTATCCTTATAGTTTTTCTTGTTATTTTTCTTATTGTTATACATGTTGTCACACTTACATTTTTCCTCTTTATCCTTGTTGTTATTCTTATTCATATCCTTGTTGTTATTATCCTTGTTATTATCCTTGTTGCTATTGTTCTTCTTCTACTTCCTGATCTCCACTTTTTCCACCTCCTCCCTTCTTTTCAATATTTGTTTTCGTTTAAATGTTCTTCTTCTTAAACACATCATCATCATCATCTTTTTGTGTAGATCAATCTACAAATATTGATTACTACGTGTTCTCTGCACCGGAACGTCAACAGATAGTAAACATAATGTATAGGAGCACACGGACTTTCTTTGCTTAGGGGTGTCTGATAGCTTGCGTCAGTCATATATGTCATAATATATCGTCGGTCATATATGTCATAATATATCGTCGGTCATATATGTCATACTATATCGTCGGTCATATATGTCATAATATATCGTCGGTCATATAGACACAGAAATATATATGAACTTTTACCAAGCTACTGTCTTTTCCGATGCCTCCGAACTCGTTAAGACAATCAGTTTAGAAGACACTTTGTTTTATCTGCTAAAACTCACAATTTCGGCTCTGTCTAAGTAGGGTATTTACCAGCTTAGGTTTGCTGGTATTACCGTCATTCTCTGATTTTTTTTAAAATTAATTTTTCTGCAAAATTTCGCTTCATTGCTTTTACACGGTATTCCACCTATTCACTAACTCACTCAATCTCTAACTCATACACACAAACACACTCAATCAGTTATTCACACACTCACTCACAACACCCACTCACACACTCACAACTCCCGCTCACACATTTATACATTCATACATTCATACAATTACTCACTCTCTCACAAAATAATTCACACACTCAGTGTTACAATTATCCGTCCTCTTCATTAATTTTACTCAAAGCTCTTTGTCCCTAATCTACTCACTCCTGTCATGTGATACAACAGACACACGTTCATCACTCAAAGACACACACACATACACACACTCAAACACACTCTCTTTGTCCCTAATCTACTCACTCCTGTCATGTGATACAACACACACACGTTCATCACTCAAAGACACACACACATACACACACTCAAACACACTCTCTTTGTCCCTCATCTACCCACCCCTGTCATGTGATACAACACACACACACACACACACGCTCACTTACTCAAATGCACACACTCACAAACACATAGACTGACATAACGAATATTTACTTATAAGTTATTCCCATAGTTCCGCGCTCTCTTATTTTACCATCACAGCACGCGCTCATTCACGTAATATAGAATAACGTATCTCGCTCACAATCTTACATCATCATTATATCATCCAGTTAGTCAACCATCACACCACTCACTCACTAAGACACCCCATCACACTCACAACACTCCCACACCTATCCATAACTACAGACCATCACCGCCCCAACCCCTCAACTTCCATCAGAATTAATGTATCTAAAATATGAAAAATGGTCAAACTAAACTCCATAGATGGAGACAAATAATAATAAATAAATTTTCCGAGTGCTAACACATACGTTTTCCTTCTATTATTCCCTAAACTCCATAGATGTTCTTTTCGACCTCACCAGGACGATATGCCATTGTTATGGTTAGTCGAAGGTCCCAGTATCACTGCAAAGGAATTAAAATCCATAAATGCACCAAACAAAGAAAGACAGCTGCAGTCCCCATCATAGCAGCTACTGCACACACCAAAGGACGTAAGGCCAAGCGGCACCGAAAGTGTAAGCAGCTGAACTGTCCTTCGTCATACGATATCATCATTCATCGTAACCAATCGTAATATCGAAACACGATCCGGGTGAAAAACACAGCTGACGATGTGCACAGAGCTCTAAACTCAGTAGCTCTGACAGCATGCCGGATAGACTGTTATCGTCTGTCAGAGGTACAGAAACAGTCAAAGAAAATACAGAGTGTCTCACTCGTTACCGGACCGTCCTCTCAATTATTCTAACAGAAATGAAGATGATGCAGTTGGTAATAAACAAATACAATTTGGAGAAATACCCCTAATAGACGTACAATCTTAATTAAGAAATTAGGTTAATTACGAAAATAAAATTTTTTAACTCCAATATTAAGTCAGTCCTATTATATGGCTGTGAAACATGGAGAACAACAAAATTGACAATCATGACGATACAGACTTTCATTAATGAATGCTTACGCAGAATAAAAGGATGGGAATGGCAGGACAAAATCACTAACATAGAATTATGGAAATGTACCAGTCAAATACCAGTGGATGAAGAGATACAGCGAAGACAATGGCGCTGGATAGGACACACACTGCGGAAGCCATCTGAGAGTATTACACAACAGGGCCTTTTTTGGAATCCCTAGGTGAAAAGACAAAGAGGAAGACCAAAGAAATCTTGGAGAAGGCAGAAAGAAGCAGAGATGAAGATGATGGGAAAGACATGGAATGATCTTAAAAGAATGGCAAGAAACAGAACGACTTAGAAAGTGTTTGTTAAGGACCTATGCTCCATAGGGAGCTGAAAGGTAGAAGAACAAGAATAAATGATGATGTAACGGAACCGGAAACAGGTGACCGTTCATTGTGTGAGAAATGACAGGAAATGTGTTTGTAGTTTACAGTTTTGTCTTACGTGTAGAGATAAATTGTTATAACACGCCTGCTTGACGCACCTCTCTCCTGATCACTGCCCTTTGGGTGAAGGCACCTTCACATTACGGCTGTTGTTCGTGAGTTTTGGTTGCAATACAAGTGAGATCGTAGAAGAGTGAGACACTCTGTATATACGCTTAAATATGCAATTAAACAAGCACAGATACAACAGTGCACATACATCAGCACACATACACCAGAGCACATACATCAGCGCACATACATCGTTAGTGGCAGATCTGAAAAAATACTCACAATTCCTATATCCTGTCTTAAGATAGCATTTCCTGTGTTGTGTTTGATTACTTTGCTCTCTTGTATGTTTCTAATTTCCCTCCGTGTGTTTTTTCTTCCTTCAGTTTCTACTCTGTTCCGTTTTCATATATTGATATGTGTTTATAGCATAAAGATTTGTGAGAACAGACATATGCATTTTAATAACTATCAGTTTCATATCATACAGAAATTAGTAAGAAGAGAAAAATGGGAGCCAACTCGAAACAGACTGAGAGTAAGATGGAGTAACAACAACACGGAAAGCATACCATGATACCACGTGACAATGCCTAAAGTTGTTACAAGTTTACAACCTCAGTTTTATTTCTCCCTAGACAACATAGGTCAGGGATTGGGGGAAAAAGTGTTCTGAGGGGAGTAGGGTGAATTGTACAAGAAAGTGAAGAAGTAAGGGAAAAGAAGAATTCATGAAGATTAAAATAGTAAGATTTACCTTGAAAGGTAGGTAGTCAAGGGTAGCCATCATGACGGTATTTCAATGATTCCGTAGAGTTTGTTGTGTAGTCTTTTTTGTGTAGGCCAAACTTCCTTGCGGTGGAGTCTCGTTTCCGGAGACCAAACTTCCTTATCCTGTAGTCTTGCTTGTGTAGGCCAAACTTTCTTGTCGTGTAGCCTTGCTTGTGTAGGCCAAACTTTCTTGTCGTGTAGTCTTGCCTCTGTAGACTAAACTTTTTTGTCGTGTAGTCTTGCCTCTGTAGACTAAACTTGTTGTGTAGTCTTGTATGTGTATATTAAAATTTCTTGTCGTGTAGTCTTGCTTCTGTAGACTAAACTTTCTTGTCGTGTGGTCTTGCTTCTGTAGCTTAAACTTTCTTGTCGCGCAGTCTTGCTTCTGTAGACTAAACTTTCTTGTCGTGTAGATTAAACTTTCTTGTCGTGTAGTCTTGCCTCTGTAGATTAAACTTTCTTGTCGTGTTGTCTTTCTTCTGTAGACTAAACTTTCTTGTCGTGTAGATTAAACTTTCTTGTCGTGTAGTCTTGCCTCTGTAGATTAAACTTTCTTGTCGTGTAGTCTTTCTTCTGTAGACTAAACTTTCTTGTCCCTGTAGTCTTGCTTCTGTTGCTCAAACATTCTTGGCGTGTAGTCTTGCATCTGTAGACTAAACACTCTTGTCCCTATAGTCTTGCTACTGTTGCTCAAACTTTCTTGTCGTGTTGTCTTGCATCTGTGTAGACTAAACTTTCTTATCATGTAGTCTTGCTTCTGTAGACTAAACTTTCTTGTCGTGTAGTCTTGCATCTGTGTAGACTAAACTTTCTTATCATGTAGTCTTGCTTCTGTAGACTAAACTTTCTTATCGTGTAGTCTTGCTTCTGTAGACTAAACTTTCTTGTCGTGTAGTCTTGCATCTGTGTAGACTAAACTTTCTTATCATGTAGTCTTGCTTCTGTAGACTAAACTTTCTTATCGTGTAGTCTTGCATCTGTGTAGACTAAACTTTCTTATCATGTAGTCTTGCATCTGTGTAGACTAAACTTTCTTGTCGTGTTGTCTTGCTTCTGTAGATTAAACTTTCTTGTCGTGTTGTCTTGCTTCTGTAGATTAAACTTTCTTGTCGTGTTGTCTTGCTTCTGTAGATTAAACTTTCTTGTCGTGTTGTCTTGCTTCTGTAGATGAAACTTTCTTGTCGTGTTGTCTTGCTTCTGTAGATTAAACTTTCTTGTCATGTAGTCTTGCTTCTGTTGATCAAACTTTCTTATCGTGTAGTCTTGATTCTGTTGATCAAACTTTCTTATCATGTAGTCTTGTTTCTGTAGACTAAATTTTTCTTGTGATGTAGCTTTACTGCCCATCCGACACACGTGACTCAAGACAGTTGGACTTAAGATATGACACCAACATTGAGTCCATTCTAGATTCTCGGTATGTTTGTAATTGATCTTATTGAATTGTTTTCTACTGTCATGCATAACATGTGTCAGCTGCAGCACAGGACAAGGCGTACATGATAGTCACTATAACAAGTGTCAGCTGCAGCACAGGACAAGGTGTATATGATAGTCACCATAACATGTGTCAGCTGCAGCACAGGACAAGGCGTATGTGATAGTCACCATAACATGTGTCAGCTGCAGCACAGGACAAGGCGTATATGATAGTCACCATAACAATTGGTAGCTACTGCACAGGACAAGGCGTATATGATAGTCACTATAACAAGTGTCAGCTGCAGCACAGGACAAGACGTATATGATAGTCACCATAACATGTGTCAGCTGCAGCACAGGACAAGACGTATATGATAGTCACTATAACAAGTGTCAGCTGCAGCACATAACAAGACGTATATGATAGTCACCATAACATGTGTCAGCTGCAGCACATAACAAGACGTATATGATAGTCACCATAACATGTGTCAGCTGCAGCACATAACAAGACGTATATGATAGTCACCATAACATGTGTCAGCTGCAGCACATAACAAGACGTATATGATAGTCACTATAACAAGTGTCAGCTGCAGCACATAACAAGACGTATATGATAGTCACTATAACATGTGTCAGCTGCAGCACATAACAAGACGTATATGATAGTCACTATAACATGTGTCAGCTGCAGCACATAACAAGACGTATATGATAGTCACTATAACATGTGTCAGCTGCAGCACATAACAAGACGTATATGATAGTCACCATAACATGTGTCAGCTGCAGCACATAACAAGACGTATATGATAGTCACCATAACAAGTGTCAGCTGCAGCACATAACAAGACGTATATGATAGTCACCATAACATGTGTCAGCTGCAGCACATAACAAGACGTATATGATAGTCACCATAACATGTGTCAGCTGCAGCACATAACAAGACGTATATGATAGTCACCATAACATGTGTCAGCTGCAGCACAGAACAAGACGTATATGATAGTCACTATAACATGTGTCAGCTGCAGCACATAACAAGACGTATATGATAGTCACCATAACATGTGTCAGCTGCAGCACATAACAAGACGTATATGATAGTCACCATAACATGTGTCAGCTGCAGCACATAACAAGACGTATATGATAGTCACCATAACATGTGTCAGCTGCAGCACAGAACAAGACGTATATGATAGTCACCATAACATGTGTCAGCTGCAGCACAGGACAAGGCGTATTTGATAGTCACCATAACAAGTGTCAGCTGCAGCACATAACAAGACGTATATGATAGTCACCATAACATGTGTCAGCTGCAGCACATAACAAGACGTATATGATAGTCACCATAACATTGTCAGCTGCAGCACATAACAAGACGTATATGATAGTCACCATAACATGTGTCAGCTGCAGCACATAACAAGACGTATATGATAGTCACCATAACATGTGTCAGCTGCAGCACATAACAAGACGTATATGATAGTCACCATAACAAGTGTCAGCTGCAGCACAGGACAAGACGTATATGATAGTCACCATAACATGTGTCAGCTGCAGCACAGGACAAGGCGTATATGATAGTCACCATAACAAGTGTCAGCTGCAGCACATAACAAGACGTATATGATAGTCACCATAACATGTGTCAGCTGCAGCACATAACAAGACGTATATGATAGTCACCATAACATGTGTCAGCTGCAGCACATAACAAGACGTATATGATAGTCACCATAACATGTGTCAGCTGCAGCACATAACAAGACGTATATGATAGTCACCATAACATGTGTCAGCTGCAGCACATAACAAGACGTATATGATAGTCACCATAACATGTGTCAGCTGCAGCACATAACAAGACGTATATGATAGTCACTATAACATGTGTCAGCTGCAGCACATAACAAGACGTATATGATAGTCACTATAACAAGTGTCAGCTGCAGCACATGACAAGGCGTATATGATAGTCACCATAACATGTGTCAGCTGCAGCACATAACAAGACGTATATGATAGTCACCATAACATGTGTCAGCTGCAGCACATAACAAGACGTATATGATAGTCACCATAACATGTGTCAGCTGCAGCACAGAACAAGACGTATATGATAGTCACCATAACATAGGGACTTGTGAGTCCTAAGGTAGGCATCGTCCTCTTTACAGGAAGGACCGACGTTCGAATACCCTCAGAGGCGATGTGAAATGTTTACTTCCAATCCGTGACTTTGCCCTCCATTGCACTCTGGGTACTTAGATCTGATGTATAAGTATCGCCGATAACAATGGAAAACAATAAGTCCCATGCGCACCATGCCCTCGTTAAAGAACTCTTGGTAGTTAATCATCAGAAAAGATTAGGCAGAAAGTGACCGCAGTCCTACAGAAATTGTTTAGCAAATCTACCTATGACAAAGACAGATTTGTAGGGGCAAGAGGCGTAGTAATCGCTGATGACTAGCGACACGACACGTCAACGCCCACTAGCGGGCGAACACGCAGAAGAAGAGGAAGAAGAAGATTTACAACACAGAAACAAACGGCAAATACAAATCAGACACAAACACACACAGAGAAAAGACTTGATGCTTATAGTAAGATGTGAAAGTGAAAATTTAAGAACAAAAAGACAATTTTTTTAGAAACTAAACGAAAGACTGACGACAAAACAAACAAAACTGGCTGAGTGTCATGGCCGACCAAGAGTCAGTTCACAGTGTGGTCGTTGCGTGACCAGAGAAATCTGGTCAGAATTGAGGAGTCGATGCATAATTAAATGTGGCATCAACGAGGCTCCTCACCCCAGTGTAATTGGGTATTGATCTGTCGGTGGAATTGATTGATTTCATCAAAGGTTTTCACCTTTTATGCACATTATAACATAAGGTAGTTTTCACCTTTAATTCACTTTCTTACAGAATGTAGTTTTCACCTTTAATTCACTTTCTCACAGAATGTAGTTTTCACCTGTAATTCACTTTCTTACAGAATGTAGTTGTAAACTTCTACGTTTTGTTAGAGAATATAGTTCTCACCCTTTCTATACTTTCTTGAAGAATATTGTGCTTTAAGATGACGTCCGTATGTTGATAGTGTTCTCCGTTTCAACTTGAGTTACTTGGAAATAGGAAAAGTTACAAGCGGTGCGTGCTGCTTGGATTGAATGCTCTCTTCACACCTGTTGTGTTTGCTTCACGTTAGACAGGCTAGTGGACGGTGACATTCTCCTTGTTAACTGGATATTTGTCTTCTTTTCAATCAAGATAGATCAATCGGTGATACATCATTGTTCTCAATGTTGCAGTACCGAATGCCTGTTCCAGATAGCGGCTTTCTCGTCCTTCTCGTTCGCTGCCTTGTGAGAAGATTCGGGAGAGTTCGAAGGCTACGGGAGGAAACCCAAACAGAAATACGGAGGGAGGAATCATAAGGCAGTCGGTGGTGTTTTATCCATCTTCTGGCATCCCCTGCAACTCAACTTTAGTTCCGAGCGTAAGGACCTAGTCTCTCCTTCGGAACACTTCAAAGCGGAGCCGAGGTGGTGGGGTGTGTTTTGGGCAAATCACTATCTCCATATTAGTGGCCCAGGAATAGCAAGCAGGCTGAAATGTCAGATCCATCCTCGTTAGGACACAACAGAAGGAAGACACAATCTCTCATACTCGGCACATGGGACGTTAGGACACAGCAGAAGGAAGACACAATCTCTCATACTCGGCACATGGAACGTTAGGACACAGCAGAAGGAAGACACAATCTCTCATACTCGGCACATGAAACGTTAGAACACATCAGAAGGAAGACACCATCTCTCATACTCGGCACATGGAACGTTAGAACACAGCAGAAGGAAGACACAATCTCTCATACTCGGCACATGGAACGTTAGGACACAGCAGAAGGAAGACACAATCTCTCATACTCGGCACATGGAACGTTAGAACCATGTGTCCTGGATTAAATAACACCAACCTCAGGAATGTAGAAAACATCAGGAAAACAGCCCTCATCGACATGGAGCTGCAGAGACTAGATGTTGGTATTACAGCCCTTCAGGAAACAAGGCTTGCAGATTGTGGTTCAGTCAGGGAAACAAGGCTTGCAGGTTGTGGTTCAGTCAGGGAAACAAGGCTTGCAGGTTGTGGTTCAGTCAGGGAAACAAGGCTTGCAGATTGTGGTTCAGTCAGGGAAACAAGGCTTGCAGGTTGTGGTTCAGTCAGGGAAACAAATTACACATTTTTCTGACAGGGGCTAAAGCCTATGTATCCTCGCCTAAATGGAGTGGGTTTTGCTGTGTATAATAAGCTCAACCATTCTATAAACACCCAAAATAGTAAATCAGATCACATAATATCACCAACAAATCCATTCAAAAGCTGGACCAATCAACATCATCAGTGTCTATGCACCAACAATGGCAGCAACTACAAAATATATAGATACACTTTACAAGATGCTTCAAGTTACCTTGGATTCAAATCAAGAAGAACCACTTTACGTGCTGGGAGCTCTAAACGAACCCATTGCATCTGACCATCATGCCTAGGTCATCATGGTATTGGCAAAATGAACGATAATGGTCAGAGACTTCTATAGTTTGGTCCCCTTAACAACTTGTGTGCTACCAATACCTTTTTGAACGTTAAGAACCGCAAAAATGCAACATGGCGGAATATTTGTTGCTGTCCTTCTACACAATGCGTTTGAAACTGTCTCTGGAGACATCTACATCCGTCCAAGATCTGACAGTTCCTTATTCAATCTAGCACGTTTGAGGTCACAATTCAAAACAACTGAGACCTTAATCAAGGAGCTTCTGGTTAAGGAGATTCTGACCTGCAGTCAACGATTGACAATCTACCTAGATTATGTGATTTGTTCTCCCTGTCAATAAGTATCCAGTAGACTGTGGAGATTCAACAAGGTGTAGCCAGCCCCGCAGCTATATCATTAAATAACACACCCCTTGAATCTGTTAGAAAGTTCACCTATCTCGGTTCTATGGTCACAACCAATGTCTCCCTTGAAGAAGAAATAAATTCCCGAATCGGAAAAGCAGCTTCCACATTTAGTAAACTTAAAGATAGAGCATGGGCCAACACCAAATTAACACTCAGGACTAAGATTTAAATTTACCAAAGTTATATGCTTAGCAAACTTCTATACGGATCAGCAAATGGACTACCTATGCAGGGCACGAGAGAAGGATAAACAGCTTTCATGTGAGTTGCCGTCGAAAGATTATGAACATCAAATGGCAGGACAACTCAAATATCTTACAACGAGCCATCATGACAACACTAAGGAGTCGTAGACTAAGGTGGCTGGGTCATGTAAGAAGAATGTCAAACATTCATTTTCCCAAACAAATATTGCATGGCGAACTTAAGGACGGAAAGAGACCAAAGGGTAGAACAATGCTGAGATATAAGGATGTTTGCAGGGCTTCCTTGGGGAATTCTCTTTCAGTGACAGAAACTGGGACAATCTGACTGTAGATCGTAGCACAAGGAGAACAAAAATAAACAGTGGCACAACAACTTTCACGGCAGTAAGTCACCTCCCCTGCCTTGCTTGGCGTATGGGAAATACGGTGTTAGTGACCAGATTTTTCTGTGACCGCGGCACAGTTTTGGGTGATGTGGTCGATATCACGCCAGGCCGCCTGTACTTGCCAGAAAAATCTCTGGTACCCGTTTTTAGAGGTTGGGTGTACCCCAGAACATTGTCAGTCCGAAAAAAATCCGCCACTGCTTGAAATTGAACCCGGACATTTGTTGTCAGGAAGCGAGCACACTAACCACTCAACCATACTAACCACTCAGCCACACTAATTACTCAGCCACACTAATCACTCAGTCACACTAATCACTCAGCCACACTAATCACTCAGTCACACTAATCACTCAGTCACACTAACCACTCAGCCACACTAATCACTCAGTCACACTAATCACTCAGCCACACTAATCACTCAGCCACACTAATCACTCAGCCACACTAACCACTCAGCCACACTAATCACTCAGTCACACTAATCACTCAGTCACACTAATCACTCAGCCACACTAATCACTCAGCCACACTAATCACTCAGTCACACTAATCACTCAGCCACACCAATCACTCAGTCACACTAATCACTCAGTCACACTAACCACTCAGCCACACTAATCACTCAGCCACACTAATCACTCAGCCACACTAATCACTCAGTCACACTAATCACTCAGCCACACTTATCACTCAGCCACACTAATCACTCAGTCACACTAATCACTCAGTCACACTAATCACTCAGTCACACTAATCACTCAGCCACACTAACCACTCAGTCACACTAATCACTCAGCCACACTTATCACTCAGCCACACTAATCACTCAGTCACACTAATCACTCAGTCACACTAATCACTCAGCCACACTAATCACTCAGTCACACTAATCACTCAGCCACACTAATCACTCAGCCACACTAATCACTCAGCCACACTAATCACTCAGTCACACTAATCACTCAGCCACACTTATCACTCAGCCACACTAATCACTCAGTCACACTAATCACTCAGTCACACTAATCACTCAGTCACACTAATCACTCAGCCACACTAACCACTCAGTCACACTAATCACTCAGCCACACTTATCACTCAGCCACACTAATCACTCAGTCACACTAATCACTCAGTCACACTAATCACTCAGCCACACTAATCACTCAGTCACACTAATCACTCAGCCACACTAACCACTCAGCCACACTAATCACTCAATCACACTAATCACTCAGTCACACTAATCACTCAGCCACACTAATCACTCAGCCACACTAATCACTCAGCCACACTAATCACTCAGCCACACTAACCACTCAGCCACACTAACCACTCAGCCACACTAGTCACTCAGCCACACTAACCACTCAGCCACACTAACTACTCAGCCACAGAGGCAGTTCTGTTATCAAATTCAAACGACAAAAGGCGCAGAAGAAAGGAGACGAGGCGATGGCACCACAAATACACCTTGTTCGTTCTGCGGATGGAACTGGTTACCCAATATTGGCACATTCAGCCATGAGAGAAGCTGTTCAGCCAACCAGCACCCAGCATTATGCACTAATATTTTAGCAAACTACTGACTTACCACAATTGCTTACTACCAACCGTCTGTCAAGACGTCAAAGGCCATGTATAGTTCTCACCTTTTATATACTTTCTTACATAATATAGTTCTCACCTTTTATATACTTTCTTACAGAATATAGTTCTCACCTTTTATATACTTTCTTACATAATATAGTTCTCACCTTTTATATACTTTCTTACATAATATAGTTCTCACCTTTTATGTACTTTCTTACATAATATAGTTCTCACCTTTTATATACTTTCTTACATAATATAGTTCTCACCTTTTATATACTTAATTACATAATATAGTTCTCACCTTTTATATACTTTCTTACATAATATAGTTCTCACCTTTTATGTACTTTCTTACAGAATATAGTTCTTACCTTTTTATGTACTTTCTTACAGAATATAGTTCTCACCTTTTATATATTTTCTTACAGAATAT
Organism: Megaustenia siamemsis; assembly: GCA_032433765.1. Taxonomy (NCBI): domain Eukaryota; kingdom Metazoa; phylum Mollusca; class Gastropoda; order Stylommatophora; family Ariophantidae; genus Megaustenia; species Megaustenia siamemsis. The sequence continues at coordinate 82,552,897 of JAVIAB010000156.1, read as the reverse complement.
AGTTCTCACCTTTTATATATTTTTTTACAGAATATAGTTCTCATCTTGATATACTTTCTTACAGAATATAGTTCTCACCTTTATGTATTTTCTTACATAATATAGTTGTCATCTTGATATACTTTCTTACAGAATATAGTTCTCACCTTTATATATTTTCTTACATAATATAGTTGTCATCTTGATATACATTCTTTGCAGAATATAGTTCTCATCTTTTCACGTTAGGTTCTAAAGTCCCCACGGTTTAAGCTCTCGAAGAGAAACCACTCATCTCGGCCTCCGTTGCTGTGGACAACGGAAAGACCACGATTGTCAACCCACACATTCTTGACGAGTCATGACCTCACATTGTTGGATCACTTATGACGCAGTAACTGCTGTATGACGTCACACGACATCTTGTGACAAGATTTAGACTTGGCAGGAAGTGAGATTCTCGTTTCTGTTTTAATGAAAGGGCGAGTTTAACCTGCATGCACGGCAGCGGCGGATATTCGGAGGTAGCAACGGAGGCCACGTCTCCTCTAATATTTGATCGGAATCATCATCATCATTGAGTGCCGTCTCCGCAACGAAGGTTGGCTACCATGGAGCGCCATTCTGCTCTATCTCTTGCTTTGATGGTGCAGGTTGTCATCGGTTGATTTGTCCATCTTTTGATGTTACTCGTCCATGTTAATCTTGGTCTGCCTCTGCCTCTTTTACCTTGTATTTTCCCCATTGGAAACTACTATTCGTGCTGTTTCGTCCTAAATGTTTGTCTGCAACGCAAGTATTCAGCCCTACCCTATCCGGGAGATATTTGTCTTAACAGGAAAAGATATTTCCGAGCTGTGATCGCAGCCTTATGCTATAGTCATAGAAAGCCTTCGCGAAAGGACTTTGCCTACGAAGCTAATTCCAGTTAGCTGAGTGGCAGAGTTCCTAAGCGTTTGGCTTTTCGTGGCAAGGCGCTGTGCCACTGAGTACGGGTTCGATCCTGCCTTGGTCCATATTTTTTTCTGTTGTTGATTATTTGTCATTTTTCCGAGTGCTGTAAACATACCTCTTCCTCTGAATTGATTCACTCACTTTCAGTAGGCTGTTGTGTCTTTTAACATGGCCCAAGAATCGCATTTGTCTTGTTCTAATTGTGTTGAGAAGTTCTCTTTTCATTTTTAGTTGTTTTAAGACTTCATCGTTTGTTTTCTTTTCCTTCCATCCAACTCTACCTATTCTTCTACTCGTATATATCCACATTTCAAAGGCTTCAATTCTCTGTTCTGTTTTCTTGTCTAATGTCCATGTTTCAGCACCATACAGGAAAATTGAGAAGATGTAACATTTTGCTATTCTTAGTTTTAGCTCTGGTGTTATTTCGGGATGTTAGATCGGAATACATAACACAATCATATTACAGCTCAATGAGCTCAATATCAGTGTACAACCAGCCATCGTATTCCCTAGTATAGATGTGATATAGTTCAATGTCAGTGTACAACCTGCCACCGTGTCCCCTAGTATAGCCGTGATATAGTTCAATGTCAGTGTACAACCTGCCACCGTATCCCCTAGTATAGCCGTGATATAGTTCAATGTCAGTGTACAACCTGCCACCGTATCCCCTAGTATAGCCGTGATATAGTTCAATGTCAGTGTACAACCTGCCACCGTATCCCCTAGTATAGCCGTGATATAGTTCAATGTCAGTGTACATCCTGCCACCGTATCCCCTATTATAGCCGTGATATAGTTCAAATAACTCAAGCCGTTACTAATAAATAAGCTGCAGTGTCTATAGAGGTGAAACCTACCACAACCGTACAGCGGCATCTATCGACCTTGCAATGTGTATGAGAACACAATAGGTCATTTCAACAATCAGCTCCCCGTTTCCATGGTAACAAAAGAACGACGAATCAGATGGCTTTCAATCGTTTTATTGAAACATCAGAAGTAGTGGAAATAATTTATAAAGTGTCTTATGTAAGAATCACTGCACCGTGTCTTTATATAAAAAAAAACGTGAACAAATCTGTAAGAGATTTTAATTGCAAAAGTTTTTTTAAGCAACTCATAATGTAAATAACTAAGATAATGTAACTATAATACAATGTTAATACAAGACAATAATTGAAAGAACTATTTTATATAGCGCAGTGTTTGTGTTGTAAATTATCTGGTTAACGGTCATCCTAAAAGTTTGGTCTGAAATCCTGGCCCACTCAAGTTTTGAACTCACCGTCCGCCGCTGATGTATGGGTCTGTTGTGGAAATGCCAATTGAATGTCCGCCCAAAATTAGCTGCGCTGAGTTTGCACACATCAATAAACGTCTCTGTGTCAGTGTCTACAACCTGGCTTTACTTATACATACATCAATAAACGTCCCTGTGTCAGTGTCTACAACCTGGCTTTACTTATACACACATCAATAAACGTCTCTGTGTCAGTGTCTACAACCTGGCTTTACTTATACATACATCAATAAACGTCTCTGTGTCAGTGTCTACAACCTGGCTTTACTTATACATACATCAATAAACGTCTCTGTGTCAGTGTCTACAACCTGGCTTTACTTATACATACATCAATAAACGTCTCTGTGTCAGTGTCTACAACCTGGCTTTACTTATACATACATCAATAAACGTCTCTGTGTCAACAAACCATCATTAATTCATCGTAATGGCCACTTTATTAACGACTAGTTCAAAATGTAATAATAATCACACTGACAAGATAGAAGTCTTAACAGCGCAACTCAAGCACTGTCAGTTGTGGTTTACGAAGTCCCAATTTGAAGCCGAAGTCACGTGAGAAGCCATTGCATGGTTCCAAATAGAGAAGCCGCAAACCTGGCCTATTTGACATGCCGCAGAGGCGGCACCGCGCTGATGGGGCTCCACAGAGATAAATCACAAATCTGGTCTGTTTGACCTGCTATAGAGGCGGTACCAGGCTCATGAGCTCCCAATGGGACACCCCTTGCTCCTACCCTAGATGGTCGCTCACACAGATCGAGACGTAATCAGTCACTTGCTGCACTATTTTACCGCTCTTAAATTAAATAAGAATAATTTTGAGAGCTACGGAGATCGTGCTGGTGTCAGGTGTTAATAACAGAGCTGGACGCATATTAAATGAACATTTTCATGGAGGGAAACTTTCCACAAGATAGATCTGGAGATCATTTCAAGGGAAGAGGTTTGTTTACAGCACTCAGAGGAAAATTCAACAAATAATCAACAACAGAAAATAAAACAAAGAACAATAGCAAGCCTGGAGCACGATCGAACCAGTAGCCCTCGACACAGCGCCTTGCAGCGCGAAACAAACGCTAGAGCACACAGGCAACTAAGTTACCTAATAAAATTTGCAATAATTAAGTTCAACAAGAAAGGTCTCAGTCTGAATAGCAAGAAAACAGAAGTAATGGTTATATCGAAGAAACAACCATCACCATCATGCAGCATAAAAATAAACGAGACAAATCTGAAACAAGTGCAACGTTTCAAATACTTGGGCACAATAATAACATCAGATGGAAGATGCACCACGGAAATAAAAAGCAGAATAGCTCAGGCCAAAATGGCATTTCAGAAAATGAAAAATATCTTATGCAACAAATCTATGTCAATAAAAATGAGAAAGAGAGTTCATCGGTGCTATACATAACCAATTCTGACCTATGGAAGCGAACCATGGACAGTAGACAAACAAATGAAAAGACGATTAGAGGCCACAGAGATGGGATTTCTCAGAAGAATGTTGAAAGTTCCCTGGACAGCTAAAAAGATCAATGAGGAAGTTCTCAAAGAGGCCAACACAAAAAGGGAGCTCTTAAAAAACATCAGAAAGAAGCAATCAACATTTTTCGGGCACATCATGAGAAGAGGAAAGTTGGAATACTTGGTTACAACTGGCAAAATAAAAGGAAAGAGAGATCGCGGACGACAAAGAGATAAAATACTGGATAGCTTGGTGTCATGGCATGGAAAACAGTCAACAACAGAACTGATACGATGCACTGTAGATAGAAGATTGTGGAGGGACATGATCACCTACCCAACCGGTAAGGCACATGATGATGATGATGATAATTAAGTTAGTTTATTTAGTTAAATTACGTTACAGCAGATGGAGAAGATCACGTATAATAGATGTAGCTCATTGATGGCTACAAACGACTCCTACTTTCAGCCATCACTGTTGCTTCTTTATCACGTGACATGGTTATCCAAATCAATCCAGATTATTTTTTTAGCACTCACTGCGTTCTCGTACAAAGAAATCGAGGATCACTCGTGGTCCAAGTGTATCTTTCTTTCCCATGAACGGTGACTTCAACATTAAGCAAGCACCTGTTTCAGCTATGGTGGGCGTATCTGTGCATGATGGCAGTTCAGCAGGGGGTTAATGAACATAGTTTATATGGATAATTATTTCATCGTTGAAGACTGGATATTTCTTGGATATCGAATTGGATATTTCTTGGACACAGACATTTTCTCGGTTACATTTTAAAAGTAGCATTTCTACTCTAGCGAGAGAATGAGAGAGAGTGAGAGAGAGAGAAAGAGAGAGAGAAAGAGAGAGAGAAAGAGAGAGAGAGAGAGAGAGAGAGAGAGAGTCCAGAATAAGCAGCGCTGTCATGCAAACTAAACAACTGATAATGTCTAGCAATGGAGGATAAAGTGAGTGCCTTATTGACGAGTGATGAGTGTCATCTGGCTGGGTAAACATTCAGGGGCTGACTGACAAATAATCTGAGGTCAGATGTTATATCAGGATGATCGGGAATGCAGGATAGAGGTCAGATGTTTTATCAGGATGATCGGGAATGCAGGATACATAATATACCAGAACTTAATTCGCTGATTTTAGTCTATCATGACCCAAGAGGATTGACCTCCCTGATAGTGCCAAGAAGCTAAAGGCCGAAAAACTTGCTCTCCTGGGGCCGCTTCTGATGATCAGATTGCCTCCTGTTGAGAAACTCTGTATACAATGATTCATGTTAGTAATACTATTTGTTGTTGTTGCGTTCGCCAGCTTTCAACTCTGACGAAGTCCCTAGAGTATAGGAACTGAATTTTGCGTGTTAATCCATTTTTCCCTGGTAGCCGTGTACACAGGGGTTCCTCGCCGCACAGGCAGATAACTCCGACTTCGGAGGTACTCATGTTTTTTTCCGTCGATGAGTAACTGACGTTTCAAACCGGGCCTCGCTGCTGAGACCAGGGGTGGTTGTCACAGAGAGAAATCATAAATAAAAATCCCAACCGGTGTAGCCGATATTTTAACCCACAACCTCTCTCTCAGGAGGCTGGCGTCTTGTCTCGAGACCAACTAGTTCCCCGTGGACTTGGAATATGAGGAAACTGCAACAAGGAACACTTTGCATGCATAGCCTGCAATGGTTCCTGCCGCCTATCCACCATATACCAGAAGTTCACGTCCCCCCGAAAGTGATGATCGTCATATTTCTTTAAAAAATGTATAGCGCTTGATGATGTTAGGCCATCGTTGTTGACTCCAATTTCGAACATATAAACACACAGTTAGTGGTCACATTATCCCTGTCGCACATCAAACAACAGACGGTAAGACTAGCGTACGGCCGGTCTAGGGATTTACGATAAGCCATTCGTAATACTATTTGTTAAGTGCCATGTGAAAGTAAAAGTAAAGTAGCCCCGTCACGCCAAGTGGCGTATAGAGAATATGGTGTTAGTGACCATAACTTTTACAGACCCCCGACACATGATTTTTGGGGTAATGTGGTCAGTATTACGCCCGTGTCGCTTTACTTTCCCAGAAAAATTCAGTACCCATTAAAGGCTGGGTGAACCTGGGAGAGGTCGATCAGGATCGAACCCGAAGTCTTGTCCATTCTAGTCCAGTTCACTAACCACTGAGCTATCGCCACTCCCGCTTTTCGTGTCTAGCTTACCTTATTTAGCTAATAAAAACATCCAGTAATGGTCTACAGAAAGCACCTGGCGTTAAGAATGGTATATCAAATAACGTTGACTACGGTAAATCATGTAACATTAACTACGGTAAATCATGTAACATTAACTACGGTAAATCATGTAACATTAACTACGGTAAATTACGTAACATTAACTACGGTAAATCATGTAACATTAACTACGGTAAATCATGTAACATTAACTACGGTAAATCATGTAACATTAACTACGGTAAATCATGTAACATTAACTACGGTAAATCATGTAACATTAACTACGGTAAATCATGTAACATTAACTACGGTAAATCATGTAACATTAACTACGGTAAATCATGTAACATTAACTACGGTAAATCATGTAACATTAACTACGGTAAATCATGTAACATTAACTACGGTAAATTACGTAACATTAACTACGGTAAATTACGTAACATTAACTACGGTAAATCATGTAACATTAACTACGGTAAATCATGTAACATTAACTACGGTAAATCATGTAACATTAACTACGGTAAATCATGTAACATTAACTACGGTAAATCATGTAACATTAACTACGGTAAATCATGTAACATTAACTACGGTAAATCATGTAACATTAACTACGGTAAATCATGTAACATTAACTACGGTAAATCATGTAACATTAACTACGGTAAATTACGTAACATTAACTACGGTAAATTACGTAACATTAACTACGGTAAATCATGTAACATTAACTACGGTAAATCATGTAACATTAACTACGGTAAATCATGTAACATTAACTACGGTAAATCATGTAACATTAACTACGGTAAATCATGTAACATTAACTACGGTAAATCATGTAACATTAACTACGGTAAATCATGTAACATTAACTACGGTAAATCATGTAACATTAACTACGGTAAATTACATAACATTAACTACGGTAAATTACATAACATTAACTACGGTAAATCACATAACATTAACTACGGTAAATTACATAACATTAACTACGGTAAATTACATAACATTAACTACGATGCATGCCGTACAAGCCTCGCGACTTTAACCCAACAGCGATGACGTAAAGCATAAAAGAAGTACGTGACACCTGGGGCTAGCGACATTGTCATACCAAATAAATCACTGTAGAACTCTTCCTTGTATGAGAACACAAATATTCCATAGCATATGTTTCCAGCTTACATATCTTTCCAGCTTACATATCTTTCCAGCTTACATATCTTTCCAGCTTACATATCTTTCCAGCTTACATGTCTTTCCAGCTTACATATGTTTCCAGCTTACATATGTTTCCAGCTTACATATCTTTCCAGCTTACATATCTTTCCAGCTTACATGTCTTTCCAGCTTACATATGTTTCCAGCTTACATATGTTTCCAGCTTACATTACCTCAACTACATTTCTCTCTCCATGTACTCTTGGTAACTTGTGTGTTATTGTAATATTCAATATATCACGTGCATATTTTAGCGTGTGTAACCAAGGCCTCATTATGAGTAAAGAATAGTAACACTGTGTCCTTCCAAGCATGTCGTAAGAGGCGACTAAGGAGATTGATCGATGGCTTGACAAGCTGTCATTGTAAAAACTATTGTTATGGAAACAGCCATAGATTTTAGAAGCAGTGATCTCTGCAATATGTGCCATTTTGGCACGCAAGGTTTCTGTTTTTGAGATTGTGGTTCTGCCTTATGTGCCGTCTTCGGCTCGAAAGGACAATAGATAGATATATAGCGTGGGTGTTATTCTGTATGTTGGTGATTTAAATTGCATGTAGTGTTATTGTGTTTGCAAAAGTTGAGTTCTTTGCAAGTGTTGAGTTCTTTGCAAGTGTTGAGTTCTTTGCAAGTGTTGAGTTGCATGCAAGTGTGGAGGTGTATGCAATTGTTGAATTGTATGCAAGTGTTGAATTGTATGTAAGTGTTGAGGTGTAGTGTTGAATTGAATGCAAGGGTTGAAGTGTATGCAAATGTTGAATTGTATGTAAGTGTTGAGGTGTAGTGTTGAATTGTATGCAAGTGTTGAATTGTCTGCAAGTGTTGAATTGTATGTAAGTGTTGAGGTGTAGTGTTGAATTGTATGCAAGTGTTGAATTGTATGTAAGCGTTGAGGTGTGTGCAAGTGTTGATAAGTATGCAAGTGTTGAATTGTATGTAAGTGTTGAAGTGTAGTGTTGAATTGTATGCAAGTGTTGAAGTGTATGCAAATGTTGAATTGTATGTAAGTGTTGAGGTGTAGTGTTGAATTGTATGCAAGTGTTGAATTGTATGTAAGTGTTGAGGTGTAGTGTTGAGTTGCATGCAAGTGTTGAGTTGCATGCCAGTGTTGTTATATAGCCACCTTAAAGTTGCATGCAAGTGTTGTTAAGTATGCAAGTTCTGAGTTGTATGAAAGTGTTGTTAAATATGCCGACGTTAAATATTTGTAATGTTTGCGTGTGGCAATCACATTAAATAAGACATCAACCATTATTCCATATTGTAATGTTTGTTTGTAGCAATCACATTAAATAAGACATCAACCATTATTCCATATTGTAATGTTTGTTTGTAGCAATCACATTAAATAAGACATCAACCATTATTCCATATTGTAATGTTTGTTTGTAGCAATCACATTAAATAAGACATCAACCATTATTCCATATTGTAATATTTGTTTGTAGCAATCACATTAAATAAGACATCAACCATTATTCCATATTGTAATGTTTGTTTGTAGCAATCACATTAAATAAGACATCAACCATTATTCCATATTATAATATTTGTTTGTAGCAATCACATTAAATAAGACATCAACCATTATTCCATATTGTAATATTTGTTTGTAGCAATCACATTAAATAAGACATCAACCATTATTCCATATTGTAATATTTGTTTGTAGCAATCACATTAAATAAGACATCAACCATTATTCCATATTGCAATGCAAGTCTGGTGTTTCTATTTGATTAAATGCATAACTATTGCTTTATTTTGTTGGATCTGCTTGAGCCTGTCCTCGGTCGCACCTCGAGTGTTATGTCTAGAGGCTCGGTGCTGCTCATATTTCACGATCACCAGCTCATTTTTGACAATCTGTTCAGCACTACGCCAGTAACGTCTTTCTTTTCGAGAAAATAAATTCCGGTACTTGTTTCTGGCTGGATGAAGCTTGAAGCAGTCAACCGAAACTCGACCACTTGACGACAGCTGACAAGTCCTGTATCTTCTACTCTACGTAGCTTCAGTCCTGGTAAAGGCTGTCACATAAGACTTGTATGCATTGATCTCTCCACAAATGATTTTATTTTAGTACTTTCTAACTGATAGTAACATTCAACAAAGAGAAAGACATCTCCTCAGTGCAAAATAAAGACAAGTGGAACAATATTAAAACAGGTAAATGAATTTAAATATTTGTTAACCTCAGATGGAAGATGTACAAAAGATGTGAGATGCAGAATGGCTCAGGCAAAAGCAGCTTTCCAGAAAATGAGGAAGATACTATGCAATCCATTTTTGACAATAGAAACAAGAAAAAGAGTTCTTAAATGTTACGTAGAGCCAGTCTTAACATATGGATGCGAATCATGGACAATAGGACAACAGACAAGAAAATCACTGGGAATCTGTAGAAATGTGGTTTTACAGAAGAATGTTGAGAGTACCATGGACAGCTAAGAAGAGTAATGAAGATGTTCTGAGAGAGGTCAAAGCAAAAAGAGAGCTAATTTCCAATGTTTGGAAGAAATAATCATCATTTTTTGGCCTTGTAATGAGAAGAGAACAGCTGGAATATATTGTAACAACTGGAAAAATTGAGGGACGAAGAGATAGAATAGAGGAAGCAAAGAGAAAAAATAACAGACAGCTTAAGAGAATGGCTTGGCAGAAGGTCAACAACAGAAATGATAAATAGCTGTCGAGATCGAAAGTTGTGGAGAGACATGAATACCTATGCCAGCAGGCCTGGTACTTGATGATGATGATGAACTGATGCTAAGCGGTCCTTGTGTATGCTCGTTCCGAGACAATATTCGCCTTTCTTTCACTAATTCCTGTGTTGACTCCTATCTCTCACAATCGTTTGTTATTACCAACATTGTCTAGCAGTTTCATGTATCTGGGACTACTTTTTTATGTTTGAGCATTTATTTGAAGTCCAGCATCACCAACTTATGACTGACAACCTTGGGAAAATATATTGTGCAAATGTGACGTTCTATCTGATGTCATATGTCACTTTTACCTTGAAAGTAATCGTTGTGTTGTGAATGTTAATGTCACTCTGCTGACAGACTTTCTGTAACGTGTTTTACTTTATTTTATGAATGCTGTCGTTCGGTGATATTAATAGTAATTACATTATTTAGATTATCAATAGGTCTCTATGATATCTGGTAGATCACGCAACGTAAGTCCATATTGGATGACCGCAACCATCTATAATAGTAGGGCCACCGGCCAGAAAGGGAAATCCTAGAAAACCCCCACAACCGTGATGTCTTCGATGATACTAATTATAAACGGTGTAGGTCATTTGAATCACAACTATCACTACTTGCAACGCTGGAAACGTAATCAAAGTGGAGTATCTCCTTTCTGGTCGCTAGCCTTGCTGCTGTTGATGGCTATGGACGACTGTCAGAGATTCAGTGCATGCAGTTTCTTGTCAGGTGGTATTGTCCATCAATTACGTTGTGTGTTACTATCTTTAGATACAGAAATTGACACCCGCATTGGTAAGGCTACTACCACTTTCGGCCGCCATTCTAACTAAAACAAAAGCCGAGGTTTACAACGCCTGCATGATCAGTATCCTTTTATATGGCAGCAAATCATGGACAACTTATGCAAAGCAAGAAAGAATGATAAATGCATTCCATATTTGATGTCAGCGCCGTATTCTTATTATTACTAGGAAGGACAAAATGACAAACGGCGGAGCTCTCTCACACAGGCCTCCCGAACATCTACACGTTGCTCAAACAACGTAGGTTCCGCTGGTTGGCCATTTACGCTGTATGAAGATGGCCGCATACCGATAGATATACTTTACGGACAGCTAGCTGACGGCAAAAGAACTAGGAGGTGCCCAAAACTCCAATCTATAGACATGTGTAAACGAGACATGAAAACTCTGAAAATAAATCCTGCAGCCTGGGAAGACATAGCTGCAGACAGCAATCTCTGGAAATAAACTCTGAAGCTCGAACTCAAGCATGAAACAGACAGATTCATAGTAAAAGAGAATACAGGGCGAAAGAAAAGAAAATATTTCCTACGGGGGCTACACAATATTTCTGACGGAGGCTACTATAGTCAACTATAACCGACGGAGGCTACTATAGTCAACTATAACTGACGGAGGCTACTATAGTCAACTATGACTGACGGAGACTAGTCAACTATAACTGACGGAGACTACTATAATCAACTATAACTGACGGAGACTACTATAGTCAACTATAACTGATGGAGACTACTATAGTCAACTATAACTGACGGAGACTACTATAGTCAACTATAACTGACGGAGACTACTATAGTCAACTATAACTGACGGAGACTACTATAGTCAACTATAACTGACGGAGACTACTATAGTCAACTATAACTGACGGAGACTACTATAGTCAACTATAACTGACGGAGACTACTATAGTCAACTATAACTGACGGAGACTACTATAGTCAACTATAACTGACGGAGGCTACTATAATCAACTATAACTGACGGAGACTACTATAGTCAACTATAACTGACGGAGACTACTATAGTCAACTATAACTGACGGAGACTGCTATAGTCAACTATAACTGACGGAGACTACTATAGTCAGCTATAACTGACGGAGACTACTATAGTCAACTATAACTGACGGAGACTACTATAGTCAACTATAACTGACGGAGACTACTATAGTCAACTATAACTGACGGAGACTACTATAGTCAACTATAACTGACGGAGACTACTATAATCAACTATAACTGACGGGGACTACTATAATCAACTATAACTGACGGAAACTACTATAGTCAACTATAACTGACGGAGACTACTATAGTCAACTATGACTGACGGAGGCTACTATTGTCAATTATAACTGACGGAGACTAGTCAACTATAATTAACGGAGACTACTATAATCAACTATAACTGACGGAGACTACTATAGTCAACTATGACTGACGGAGGCTACTATTGTCAATTATAACTGACGGAGACTACTATAGTCAGCAATGACTGATGGAGGCTACTATTGTCAATTATAACTGTCGGAGACTACTATAGTCGATTATAACTGAGGGAGACTACTATAGTCAACTATAACTGAGAGATACTACTATAGTCAACTATGACTGACAGAGACTAGTCAACTATAACTGACGGAGACTACTATAATCAACTATAACTGACGGAGACTACTATAGTCAACTATAACTGAGAGATACTACTATAGACAACTATGACTGACAGAGACTAGTCAACTATAGCTGACGGAGACTACTATAGTGAACTATAACTGACAGAGACTAGTCAACTATAACTGACAGAGACTACTATAGTCAACTATAACTGACGGAGACTACTATAGTCAACTATGACTGACAGAGACTACTATAGTCAACAATAACTGACGGAGATTACTATAGTCAACTATGACTGACGGAGGCTATTATAGGCAACTATAACTGATAGAGACTACTATAGTTAACTATAACTGACAGAGACTACTATAGTGAACTATAACTGACAGAGACTACTATGGTCAACTATGACTGACGAAGACTAGTCAACTATAACTGACGGAGACTACTATATTCCACTATAACTGACAGAGACTTGTCAACTATAACTGACAGAGACTACTATAGTCAACTATGACTGACAGAGACTAGTCAATTATAACTGACGGAGACTACTATAGTCAACTATGACTGACAGAGACTAGTCAACTATAACTGACGGAGATTACTATAGCCAACTATAACTGACGGAGACTACTATAGTCAACTATAACTGAGAGAGACTACTATAGTCAACAATAACTGACGGAGATTACTATAGTCAACTATAACTGACGGAGACTACTATAGTCAACTATAACTGACGGAGACTACAATAGCCAACTATAACTGGCGGAGGCTACTATAGTCAACTATAACTGACGGAGACTACTATAGTCAACTATGACTGACGAAAAATACTATAGTCAACTATAACCGACGGAGGCTACTATAGTCAACTATGACTGACGGAGACTACTATAGTCAACTATAACTGACGGAGGCTAATATAGTCAACTATAACTGACGGAGGGTACTGTAGTCAACTATAACTGACGGAGTCTACTATAATCAACTATAACTACTATAGTCAACTATAACCGACGGAGGCTACTATAGTCAACTATGACTAACGGAGACTACTATAGTCAACTATAACTGACGGAGGCTAATATAGTCAACTATAACTGACGGAGGGTACTGTAGTCAACTATAACTGACGAAGACTACTATAATCAACTATAACTGACGGAAACTACTATAGTCAACTATAACTGACGGAGACTACTATAGTCAACTATGACTGACGGAGGCTACTATTGTCAATTATAACTGACGGAGACTAGTCAACTATAATTGACGGAGACTACTATAATCAACTATAACTGACGGAGACTACTATAGTCAACTATGACTGACGGAGGCTACTATTGTCAATTATAACTGACGGAGACTACTATAGTCAACTATAACTGTCGGAGGCTACTATTGTCAATTATAACTGACGGAGACTACTATAGTCAACTATGACTGACGGAGGCTACTATTGCCAATTATAACTGACGGAGAATACTATAGTCAGCAATGACTGATGGAGGCTACTATTGTCAATTATAACTGTCGGAGACTACTATAGTCGATTATAACTGAGGGAGACTACTATAGTCAACTATAACTGAGAGATACTACTATAGTCAACTATGACTGACAGAGACTAGTCAACTATAACTGACGGAGACTACTATAATCAACTATAACTGACGGAGACTACTATAGTCAACTATAACTGAGATATACTACTATAGACAACTATGACTGACAGAGACTAGTCAACTATAGCTGACGGAGACTACTATAGTGAACTATAACTGACAGAGACTAGTCAACTATAACTGACAGAGACTACTATAGTCAACTATAACTGACGGAGACTACTATATTCAACTATGACTGACAGAGACTACTATAGTCAACAATAACTGACGGAGATTAATATAGTCAACTATGACTGACGGAGGCTATTATAGGCAACTATAACTGATAGAGACTACTATAGTTAACTATAACTGACAGAGACTACTATAGTGAACTATAACTGACAGATACTACTATAGTCAACTATAACTGACGGAGACTACTATAGTCAACTATAACTGACGGAGACTACAATATTCTACTATAACTGACGGAGACTACTATAGTCAACTATAACTGACGGAGGCTACTATAATCAACTATAACTGACGGAGACTACTATAGTCAACTATGACTGACGGAGACTACTATAGTCAACTATAACTGACGGAGACTACTATAATCAACTATAACTGACGGAGACTACTATAGTCAACTATAACTGGCGGAGGCTACTATAGTCAACTATAACTGACGGAGACTACTATAGTCAACTATAACTGACGGAGACTACTATAGTCAACTATAACTGACGGAGACTACTATAGTCAACTATGACTGACGGAGACTAGTCAACTATAACTGACGGAGACTACTATAATCAACTATAACTGACGGAGACTACTATAGTCAACTATAACTGATGGAGACTACTATAGTCAACTATAACTGACGGAGACTACTATAGTCAACTATAACTGACGGAGACTACTATAGTCAACTATAACTGACGGAGACTACTATAGTCAACTATAACTGACGGAGACTACTATAGTCAACTATAACTGACGGAGACTACTATAGTCAACTATAACTGACGGAGACTATTATAGTCAACTATAACTGACGGAGACTACTATAGTCAACTATATCTGACGGAGACTACTATAGTCAACTATAACTGACGGAGACTACTATAGTCAACTATAACTGACGGAGACTACTCTAGTCAACTATAACTGACGGAGACTACTATAGTCAACTATAACTGACGGAGACTACTATAGTCAACTATAACTGACGGAGACTACTATAGTCAACTATAACTGACGGAGACTACTATAGTCAACTATAACTGACGGAGACTACTATAGTCAACTATAACTGACGGAGGCTACTATAATCAACTATAACTGACGGAGACTACTATAGTCAACTATAACTGATGGCGGCTACTATAGTCAACTATAACTGACGGAGGCTACTATAGTCAACTATAACTGACGGAGGCTACTATAGTCAACTATAACTGACGGAGACTACTATAGTCAACTATAACTGACGGAGGCTACTATAGTCAACTATAACTGACGGAGGCTACTATAGTCAACTATGACTGACGGAGACTACAATAGTCAACTATAACTGACGGAGGCTACTATAGTCAACTATAACTGACGGAGGGTACTGTAGTCAACTATAACTGACGGAGTCTACTATAATCAACTATAACTGACGGAGACTACTATAGTCAACTATAACTGACGGAGACTACTATAGTCAACTATAACTGACGGAGACTACTATAGTCAACTATAACTGACGGAGACTACTATAGTCAACTATAACTGACGGAGACTACTATAATCAACTATAACTGACGGGGACTACTATAATCAACTATAACTGACGGAAACTACTATAGTCAACTATAACTGACGGAGACTACTATAGTCAACTATGACTGACGGAGGCTACTATTGTCAATTATAACTGACGGAGACTAGTCATCTATAATTGACGGAGACTACTATAATCAACTATAACTGACGGAGACTACTATAGTCAACTATGACTGACGGAGGCTACTATTGTCAATTATAACTGACGGAGACTACTATAGTCAGCAATGACTGATGGAGGCTACTATTGTCAATTATAACTGTAGGAGACTACTATAGTCGATTATAACAGAGGGAGACTACTATAGTCAACTATAACTGAGAGATACTACTATAGTCAACTATGACTGACAGAGACTAGTCAACTATAACTGACGGAGACTACTATAATAAACTATAACTGACGGAGACTACTATAGTCAACTATAACTGAGAGATACTACTATAGACAACTATGACTGACAGAGACTAGTCAACTATAGCTGACGGAGACTACTATAGTGAACTATAACTGACAGAGACTAGTCAACTATAACTGACGGAAACTACTATAGTCAACTATAACTGACGGAGACTACTATAGTCAACTATGACTGACAGAGACTACTATAGTCAACAATAACTGACGGAGATTACTATAGTCAACTATGACTGACGGAGGCTATTATAGGCAACTATAACTGATAGAGACTACTATAGTTAACTATAACTGACAGAGACTACTATAGTGAACTATAACTGACAGAGACTACTATTGTCAACTATGACTGACGAAGACTAGTCAACTATAACTGACGGAGACTACTATATTCCACTATAACTGACAGAGACTTGTCAACTATTACTGACAGAGACTACTATAGTCAACTATGACTGACAGAGACTAGTCAATTATAACTGACGGAGACTACTATAGTCAACTATGACTGACAGAGACTAGTCAACTATAACTGACGGAGATTACTATAGCCAACTATAACTGACGGAGACTACTATAGTGAACTATAACTGAGAGAGACTACTATAGTCAACAATAACTGACGGAGATTACTATAGTCAACTATAACTGACGGAGACTACTATAGTCAAATATAACTGGCGGAGGCTACTATAGTCAACTATAACTGACGGAGACTACTATAGTCAACTATGACTGACGAAAACTTCTATAGTCAACTATAACCGACGGAGGCTACTATAGTCAACTATGACTGACGGAGACTACTATAGTCAACTATAACTGACGGAGGCTAATATAGTCAACTATAACTGACGGAGGGTACTGTAGTCAACTATAACTGACGGAGTCTACTATAATCAACTATAACTGACGGAGACTACTATAGTCAACTATAACTGACAGAGACTACTATAGTCAACTATAACTGACGGAGACTACTATAGTCAACTATAACTGACGGAGACTACTATAGTCAACTATAACTGACGGAGACTACTATAATCAACTATAACTGACGGGGACTACTATAATCAACTATAACTGACGGAAAATACTATAGTCAACTATAATTGACGGAGACTACTATAGTCAACTATGACTGACGGAGGCTACTATTGTCAGTTATAACTGACGGAGACTAGTCAACTATAATTGACGGAGACTACTATAATCAACTATAACTGACGGAGACTACTATAGTCAACTATGACTGACGGAGGCTACTATTGTCAATTATAACTGACGGAGACTACTATAGTCAACTATAACTGTCGGAGACTACTATAGTCAACTATAACTGAGAGATACTACTATAGTCAACTATGACTGACAGAGACTAGTCAACTATAACTGACGGAGACTACTATAATCAACTATAACTGACGGAGACTACTATAGTCAACTATAACTGATATATACTACTATAGACAACTATGACTGACAGAGACTAGTCAACTATAGCTGACGGAGACTACTATAGTGAACTGTAACTGACAGAGACTAGTCAACTATAACTGACAGAGACTACTGTAGTCAACTATAACTGACAGAGACTACTATAGTCAACTATGACTGACAGAGACTACTATAGTCAACAATAACTGACGGAGATTACTATAGTCAACTATGACTGACGGAGGCTATTATAGGCAACTATAACTGATAGAGACTACTATAGTTAACTATAACTGACAGAGACTACTATAGTGAACTATAACTGACAGAGACTACTATGGTCAACTATGACTGCTGAAGACTAGTCAACTATAACTGACGGAGACTACTATATTCCACTATAACTGACAGAGACTTGTCAACTATAACTGACAGAGACTACTATAGTCAACTATGACTGACAGAGACTAGTCAATTATAACTGACGGAGACTACTATAGTCAACTATGACTGACAGAGACTAGTCAACTATAACTGACGGAGATTACTATAGACAACTATAACTGACGGAGACTACTATAGTCAACTATAACTGAGAGAGACTACTATAGTCAACAATAACTGACGGAGATTGCTATAGTCAACTATGAATGACGGAGGCTATTATAGGCAACTATAACTGATAGAGACTAGTATAGTTAACTATAACTGACAGAGACTACTATAGTGAACTATAACTAACAGAGACTACTATTGTCAACTATGACTGACGAAGACTAGTCAACTATAACTGACGGAGACTACTGTAGTCAACTATAGCTGACGGAGACGACTATAGTCAACTATGACTGACGAAGACTTGTCAACTATGACTGACAGAGACTACTATTGTCAACTATGACTGACGGAGACTAGTCAACTATGACTGACGGAGACTACTATAGTCAACTATAACTGACGGAGACTACTATAGTCAACTATAACTGAGAGAGACTACTATAGTCAACAATAACTGACGGAGATTACTATAGTCAACTATGAATGACGGAGGCTATTATAGGCAACTATAACTGATAGAGACTACTATAGTTAACTATAACTGACAGAGACTACTATAGTGAACTATAACTAACAGAGACTACTATGGTCAACTATGACTGACGAAGACTAGTCAACTATAACTGACGGAGACTTGTCAACTATGACTGACGAAGACTTGTCAACTATGACTGACAGAGACTACTATGGTCAACTATGACTGACGGAGACTACTATAGTCAACTATGACTGACGAAGACTAGTCAACTATAACTGACGGAGACTACTATAGTCAACTATGACTGACGGAGACTACTATAGTCAACTATGACTGACGGAGACTACTATAGTCAACTATGACTGACGGAGACTACTATAGTCAACTATGACTGACGGAGACTACTATAGTCAACTATGACTGACGGAGACTACTATAGTCAACTATGACTGACGGAGACTACTATAGTCAACTATGACTGACGGAGACTAGTCAACTATGACTGACGGAGACTACTATAGTCAACTATGACTGACGGAGACTAGTCAACTATGACTGACGGAGACTACTATAGTCAACTATGACTGACGGAGACTAGTCAACTATGACTGACGGAGACTAGTCAACTATGACTGACGGAGACTAGTCAACTATGACTGACGGAGACTACTATAGTCAACTATGACTGACGGAGACTAGTCAACTATGACTGACGGAGACTACTATGGTCAACTATGACTGACGGAGACTAGTCAACTATGACTGACGGAGACTACTATAGTCAACTATAACTGACGGAGACTACTATTGTCAACTATGACTGACGAAGACTAGTCAACTATTACTGACGGAGACTACTATTGTCAACTATAACTGACAGAGACTACCATTGTCAACTATGACTGACGGAAACTACTACTATACACTGTGCTGTAAATTTCTAGTTGTATACTAAGGTACTACATG
Organism: Megaustenia siamemsis; assembly: GCA_032433765.1. Taxonomy (NCBI): domain Eukaryota; kingdom Metazoa; phylum Mollusca; class Gastropoda; order Stylommatophora; family Ariophantidae; genus Megaustenia; species Megaustenia siamemsis. The sequence continues at coordinate 82,533,254 of JAVIAB010000156.1, read as the reverse complement.
AATGCAGACACTGTTTCTCATGTCAGTCGTACGCCCCGTCCTCCCCTTCATGTCCAACTAGTTTCCCACAGCTCATACCCTACACATTATGACCTGTTTATGTTTTCTTCCAACTGATGGAAACATTTCAAACTAAGACTGTAGTAAGTAAAGGGCGGTAACACTCGTTGCCCTAATCTACACCGCGATGTGTATACAGCGAGAACCGTTGGCATAATGCCTGCCAGGAAATGGATATTTGTTATCTTTCCCGTCTATTGTTATTGCTGCCGCTGCTTGTATCGTATTGTTTCGCTAATGTTTCGCCTTCTCTTTATCGTTTTCAGATTGTCCATTCACAGCCAGTACTTGCAGTCGTGGATAGCAGCATGTGGATAGATACTTTGGTATGTTATTCTTTTATTGCTGCCCAGATTTCATTACTTATTCCTCATATTATTGATCTATGTGCTTGTTCTTTCCTTTCTAATTGTTCTTCATTTTCTTCCATTCATCTTTTTTCATTCTAGATTTTCTTCTTGATGTTTCATTTTGCACATCAGTTGATTTTCAACCAAAAGGTGACACTATAGTTCTAATGCTAGAAATGTGGTAACATTTATGGATAAAGACGTTCTGAGTCTAGTACATTCCACTTGTTTTTAAATGGGTAATTTTTGTGAGTGGTTTCAACTTGTGACGCCGCACATAAAATATATAATTGAGACTAAAGTCAACAGTTACTTGTTAACGACATTTTCATGGTTAGAGCTCGTTAGAAAACGATGAAAGAAATGGGCAGGCTCAAGGAGATTCAGGGCAACGTTTAACGAAGGCAGTTTTTTTCATTTTGAAATGCAGCTTCTAATAATTGTGAATGTGTAATAGAAGAAGTTAAGTCACATAATTAACACATGGATGTGAATCATGGACAATAGGATAACAGACAAGTAAATCACAGGAAGCTGGAAAAATGTGGTTTTACAGAAGAATGTTGATAATACCACGAACAACTAAGAAGAGTAATGAAAACTTTCTGAAAGAGGCAAAAGCAAAAGAGATCAAATATTCAATATTTTGAAGAAACAATCATCAATTTTTAGCCATGTAATAAGAAGAGAACAGTTGGGAAAATTGAGGGACGAAGAAATAAAATGAAGAACAGAGAAAAGTTACCAGACAGATGACGAGGATGGCTTGACAGAAGGTCAACAACAGAAATGATAAATTACTCTTCAGATCGAAAGTTGTGGAGAGACATAATCACCTACGCCAGCAGGCATGGCGCTTGATGATGATGAATATAAAAAGAATGTGTATTTTATCTTCCTGTAACAACCCAAATGAGCAAAACAACTAATGTACCCACAACAAACAGCTGTGCTCGGTTCTTATTTCTCATTATATTCTTTCCCTTCATTCTCCTTATTTATTCATCTCATCTACTTTTACATTAATCGTCTCTTTGACTGTTTCGTTAACTGAGACACTGCCTGGTTACCCTTAACTGTTCTAATTGTTGTTAATGTATTGTCCATCGGTTACCCTCTCTCATGTTCTCTTCCTGTCCTTGTCGTGTTGATCAAATGGTCAATCAAATAGAGTTTGTCGTAAGTGATCAACTGTAAGATTAGTTATCACATTTGTTGAATAGATTAAATGTGACAAACAACTTACTTAAGTCACATATGTTGAATAGATTAAATGTGACAATCAACTTACTCAAGTCACATATGTTAAATAGATTAAATGTGACAATCAACTTACTTAAGTCACATATGTTGAATAGATTAAATGTGACAATCAACTTACTTAAGTCACATATGTTGAATAGAATAAATATGACAATCAACTTACTCAAGTCACATATGTTGAATAGATTAAATGTGACAATCAACTTACTCAAGTCACATATGTTGAATAGATTAAATGTGACAATCAACTTACTCAAGTCACATATGTTGAATAGATTAAATGTGACAATCAACTTACTTAAGTCACATATGTTGAATAGATTAAATGTAACAAGCAACTTACTCAAGTCACATATGTTGAATAGATTAAATGTGACAAACAACTTACTCAAGTCACATATGTTGAATAGATTAAATGTAACAAGCAACTTACTCAAGTCACATATGTTGAATAGATTAAATGTGACAAACAACTTACTTAAGTCACATATGTTGAATAGATTAAATGTGACAAACAACTTACTTAAGTCACATATGTTGAATAGATTAAATGTGACAATCAACTTACTCAAGTCACATATGTTGAATAGATTAAATGTGACAAACAACTTACTCAAGTCACATATGTTGAATAGATTAAATGTGACAATCAACTTACTCAAGTCACATATGTTGAATAGTTTAAATGTGTCAAACAACTTACTTAAGTCACATATGTTGAATAGATTAAATGTGACAAGCAACTTACTTAAGTCACATATGTTGAATAGATTAAATGTGACAAACAACTTACTTAAGTCACATATGTTGAATAGATTAAATGTGACAAACAACTTACTTAAGTCACATATGTTGAATAGATTAAATGTGACAAGCAACGTACTCAAGTAACATAAGAGCTGTTGAATCATTTTATAATTGAAAGAACCCAATAGTATATAATATTAGTAAGACTGCGATATGGTTCTACCACGTGTTGTGTGTGATGTTTAATAGTATGAGAGAGAGAGATGTGAACAGAGAGATGGAGAGAGAAACTCAGAGCACAAATTTTGACAGTTTTTGAAAGAGAGTGAGAGAGAATCTTTGCACAAGGTTTGACAGTACGAGAGAAAGTGAGAGAGAAAAAGACATACTCTCGTAGCACAAAGATTGACAGAACGAGAGAGAGAGAGGGAGAGAGAGAAATTCGAAGCACAAAGATTGACAGTAGTGGAGAGAGAGAGAGAGAGAGAGAGAGAGAGAGAGAGAGAGAGAGAGAGAGAAACTCGAAGCACAAAGTTTGAAAATACAGAGACTAGGAAGAAAATGTTTACGTCCTTGTACAAACCTGTCCATTACAAGAGAAAGGAAGAATTATTTTGTCCTGCCGTATCTAAGTTGTTACATTCTTCAAGGAGAAACAGTTTTCTTTTTTCATCTAAATTTCACTTATCTATTTTCTGATCTTTAACACTGACAGTCTGTGTTTCAGTGATATCCATGAAGTAGTGATATCCATGGAGCCAACTCATGGTAGCCAATATCCAACTCAATGTAGCCAATAGCCAACTCATGGTAGCAAATAGCCAACTCATGGTAGCCAATAGCCAACTCATGGTAGCCAATAGCCAACTCATGGTAGCAAATAGCCAACTCATGGTAGCCAATAGCCAACTCATGGTAGCAAATAGCCAACTCATGGTAGACAATAGCCAACTCATGGTAGCCAATATCCAACTCAATGTAGCCAATGCCAACTCATGGTAGCCAATAACCAAATTCTTGTAGTTAGCCAACTGCTGGTAGCGAATAGCCAATTGCTGATAGCCAACAGTCAACTGCCGATAGCCAACAGTCAACTGCTGATAGCCAACAGTCAACTGCTGATAGCCAACAGTCAACTGCTGATAGCCAATAGTCAACTGCTGATAGCCAATAGTCAACTGCTGATAGCCAACAGTCAACTGCTGATAGCCAATAGTCAACTGCTGATAGCCAATAGTCAACTTCTGGTTGCGAATAGCCAGCTGCTGATACCCAATAGACAAACTGCTGGTAGCCAATAGTCAACTGCTGATAGCCAATAGTCAACTGCTGATAGCCAATAGTCAACTGCTGATAGCCAATAATCAACTGCTGATACCCAATAGGCAAACTGCTGATAGCCAACAGTCAACTGCTGATAGCCAATAGTCAACTGCTGATAGCCAATAGTCAAATGCTGATAGCCAATAGTCAACTGCTGATAGCCAATAGTCAACTGCTAATAGCCAATAGTCAACTGCTGATAGCCAATAGTCAACTTCTGGTTGCGAATAGCTAGCTGCTGATAGCCAACAGCCAACTGCTGGTAGCCAATAACCAGCTGTTACAAACCTAAAATGTTCCTTCTACACATTAAGGCGTTTTGGAAATATACCACTAATGCCCGCATTGTTTAATTACCTACGACACATACTATGAGTGGTCAGCATAACGCCAGGCCGAGTTACTTTTCCAGAAAAACCCATTTAACCAACATGCTGTAGATCAAGGTAGAAAAGCGAACTCTTACTGGTCCAGTTCTCTAGCTACTGAGGTTCTGCGACTCCATCAATAGGTAGCGGGCAAATAACTGCATTGCTGCGGTAAAGCTGATAGCAAAGGAGCCAGTAGTGTGCTGTAACGTACACTACTACAAGGTATGGTGGCAGCATGAGAAGAATGGAACACACAAAATTACTGACGTTTCTGCCTATATACGGCCTTCTTCATAAAACTGGATCAACGACAACAAACGATGAAGCACAGATAAATACTGCTACATCTAGGATGATTGGGACTCCATCAATAGTCAACTCTATCGACGATTTAATGATCTCCGACATAATCTTGCTCATTGACGTGGTTATCTCAACTTATTATAGACATGGCTATCTCAACTTATTATAGACGTGACTATCTCAACTTATTATAGACGTGGTTATCTCAACTATTATAGACGTGGCTATCTCAACTTATTATACACGTGGTTATCTCAACTGTTATAGACGTGACTATCTCAACTTATTATAGACATGGCTATCTCAACTTATTATAGACGTGACTATCTCAACTTATTATAGACGTGGTTATCTCAACTATTATAGACTTGCCTATCTCAACTTATTATAGACGTGACTATCTCAACTTATTATAGACGTGACTATCTCAACTTATTATAGACATGACTATCTCAACTTATTATAGAAGTGGCTATCTCAACTTATTATAGAAGTGGCTATCTCAACTTATTATAGACATGACTATCTCAACTTATTATAGATGTGGCTATCTCAACTTATTATAGAAGTGGTTATCTCAACTTATTATAGAAGTGGCTATCTCAACTTATTATAGACGTGACTATCTCAACTTATTATAGGCGTGGTTAACTCAACTTATTATAGACATGACTATCTCAACTTATTATAGAAGTGGCTATCTCAACTTATTATAGACATGACTATCTCAACTTATTATAGAAGTGGCTATCTCAACTTATTATAGACGTGACTATCTCAACTTATTATAGAAGTGGCTATCTCAACTTATTATAGACATGACTATCTCAACTTATTATAGAAGTGGCTATCTCAACTTATTATAGAAGTGGCTATCTCAACTTATTATAGACATGACTATCTCAACTTATTATAGAAGTGGCTATCTCAACTTATTATAGACATGACTATCTCAACTTATTATAGAAGTGGCTATCTCAACTTATTATAGAAGTGGCTATCTCAACTTATTATAGAAGTGGCTATCTCAACTTATTATAGAAGTGGCTATCTCAACTTATTATAGACATGACTATCTCAACTTATTATAGAAGTGGCTATCTCAACTTATTATAGACATGACTATCTCAACTTATTATAGACATGGCTATCTCAACTTATTATAGAAGTGGCTATCTCAACTTATTATAGACATGACTATCTCAACTTATTATAGAAGTGGCTATCTCAACTTATTATAGACATGACTATCTCAACTTATTATAGAAGTGGCTATCTCAACTTATTATAGACGTGACTATCTCAACTTATTATAGGCGTGGTTAACTCAACTTATTATAGACATGACTATCTCAACTTATTATAGAAGTGGCTATCTCAACTTATTATAGAAGTTTGATTGTCATGGCCCAGTTTATCATAGATTTCGTGCGGGTGGAAGGTGGAACAAGATTGAAGGTTCGTCCAATTGAATTTGTCCAGGCAACGCTTGTTCTTCTGCTCTCTACGATGTCTGGGGGGCTTCTGATGTTCTTCAACAAAGACACTTGACCTTTGGCAATAGTCACGTGACTATCTGTACATGATTTGTCTAGATATCATTTAAATGTTTCCTGGTGACTATAATCTATGTCCTTCCAGTTATAAAGTTACACCCTCGTTACAGCGCGGTCTCCTAACCTATGTAGTTATAAAGTTACACCCTCGCTAAAGCGCGATCTCCTTACCTATGTAGTTAAAAAAAAGTTACACCCTCGTTACAGCGCGGTCTCCTAACCTATGTAGTTATAAAAAAGTTACACCCTCGTTACAGCGAGGTCTCCTAAACTATGTAGTTATAAAGTTACACCCTTGTTACAGCGCGGTCTCCTAACCTATGTAGTTATAAAGTTACACCCTCGCTAAAGCGCGATCTCCTTACCTATGTAGTTATAAAAAAGTTACACCCTCGTTACAGCGCGGTCTCCTAACCTATGTAGTTATAAAGTTACACCCTCGTTACAGCGAGGTCTCCTAACCTATGTAGTTATAAAGTTACACCTTCGTTACAGCGCGGTCTCCTAACCTGTGTAGTTATAAAGTTACACCTTCGGTACAGCGCGGTCTCCTAACCTATGTAGTTATAAAGTTACACCCTAGTTACAGCGCGGTCTCCCAACCTATGTAGTTAAAAGTTACACCTTCGTTACTGCGCGGTCTCCTAACCTTTGTAGTTACAAAGTTACACCCTCGTTACAGCGCGGTCTCCTAACCTATGTAGTTATAAAGTTACACCTTCGTTACTGCGCGGTCTCCTAACCTATGTAGTTACAAAGTTACACCCTCGTTACTGCGCGGTCTCCTAACCTATGTAGTTATAAAGTTACACCTTCGTTACTGCGCGGTCTCCTAACCTATGTAGTTACAAAGTTACACCCTCGTTACTGCGCGGTCTCCTAACCTATGTAGTTATAAAGTTACACCCTTGTTACAGCGAGGTCTCCTAACCTTTGTAGTTACACCCTCGTTACTGCGCGGTCTCCTAACCTATGTAGTTACAAAGTTACACCCTCGTTACTGCGCGGTCTCCTAACCTATGTAGTTACAAAGTTACACCCTCGTTACTGCGCGGTCTCCTAACCTATGTCGTTACAAAGTTACACCCTCGTTACTGCGCGGTCTCCTAACCTATGTAGTTACAAAGTTACACCCTCGTTACTGCGCGGTCTCCTAACCTATGTAGTTACAAAGTAACACCCTCGTTACTGCGCGGTCTCCTAACCTATGTAGTTACAAAGTTACACCCTCGTTACTGCGCGGTCTCCTAACCTTTGTAGTTACAAAGTTACACCCTCGATACTGCGCGGCCTCCTAACCTATGTAGTTACAAAGTTACACCCTCGTTACTGCGCGGTCTCCTAACCTTTGTAGTTATAAAGTTACACCCTCGTTACTGCACGGCCTCCTAACCTATGTAGTTACAAAGTTACACCCTCGTTACAGCGCGGTCTCCTAACCTATGTAGTTACAAAGTTACACCCTCGTTACTGCGCGGTCTCCTAACCTATGTAGTTACAAAATTACACCCTCGTTACTGCGCGGTCTCCTAACCTATGTAGTTACAAAGTTACACCCTCGTTACAGCGCTGTCTCCTAACCTATGTAGTTACAAAGTTACACCCTCGTTACTGCGCGGTCTCCTAACCTTTGTAGTTACAAAGTTACACCCTCGTTACTGCGCGGTCTCCTAACCTATGTAGTTACAAAGTTACACCCTCGTTACAGCGTTGCCTCCTAACCTATGTAGTTACAAAGTTACACCTTCGTTACTGCGCGGCCTCCTAACCTATGTAGTTACAAAGTTACACCCTCGTTACTGCGCGGCCTCCTAACCTATGTAGTTACAAAGTTACACCCTCGTTACAGCGTTGCCTCCTAACCTTTGTAGTTACAAAGTTACACCCTCGTTACAGCGCGGTCTCCTAACCTATGTAGTTATAAAGTTACACCTTCGTTACTGCGCGGTCTCCTAACCTATGTAGTTACAAAGTTACACCCTCGTTACTGCGCGGTCTCCTAACCTATGTAGTTATAAAGTTACACCTTCGTTACTGCGCGGTCTCCTAACCTATGTAGTTACAAAGTTACACCCTCGTTACTGCGCGGTCTCCTAACCTATGTAGTTATAAAGTTACACCTTGTTACAGCGAGGTCTCCTAACCTTTGTAGTTACACCCTCGTTACTGCGCGGTCTCCTAACCTATGTAGTTACAAAGTTACACCCTCGTTACTGCGCGGTCTCCTAACCTATGTAGTTATAAAGTTACACCTTCGTTACTGCGCGGTCTCCTAACCTATGTAGTTACAAAGTTACACCCTCGTTACTGCGCGGTCACCTAACCTATGTAGTTATAAAGTTACACCCTTGTTACAGCGAGGTCTCCTAACCTTTGTAGTTACACCCTCGTTACTGCGCGGTCTCCTAACCTATGTAGTTACAAAGTTACACCCTCGTTACTGCGCGGTCTCCTAACCTATGTAGTTACAAAGTTACACCCTCGATACTGCGCGGTCTCCTAACCTATGTAGTTACAAAGTTACACCCTCGTTACTGCGCGGTCTCCTAACCTATGTAGTTACAAAGTTACACCCTCGTTACTGCGCGGTCTCCTAACCTATGTAGTTACAAAGTAACACCCTCGTTACTGCGCGGTCTCCTAACCTATGTAGTTACAAAGTTACACCCTCGTTACTGCGCTGTCTCCTAACCTTTGTAGTTACAAAGTTACACCCTCGATACTGCGCGGCCTCATAACCTATGTAGTTACAAAGTTACACCCTCGTTACTGCGCGGTCTCCTAACCTTTGTAGTTATAAAGTTACACCCTCGTTACTGCACGGCCTCCTAACATATGTAGTTACAAAGTTACACCCTCGTTACAGCGCGGTCTCCTAACCTATGTAGTTACAAAGTTACACCCTCGTTACTGCGCGGTCTCCTAACCTATGTAGTTACAAAATTACACCCTCGTTACTGCGCGGTCTCCTAACCTATGTAGTTACAAAGTTACACCCTCGTTACAGCGCTGTCTCCTAACCTATGTAGTTACAAAGTTACACCCTCGTTACTGCGCGGTCTCCTAACCTTTGTAGTTACAAAGTTACACCCTCGTTACTGCGCGGTCTCCTAACCTATGTAGTTACAAAGTTACACCCTCGTTACAGCGTTGCCTCCTAACCTATGTAGTTACAAAGTTACACCTTCGTTACTGCGCGGACTCCTAACCTATGTAGTTACAAAGTTACACCCTCGTTACTGCGCGGCCTCCTAACCTATGTAGTTACAAAGTTACACCCTCGTTACAGCGTTGCCTCCTAACCTTTGTAGTTACAAAGTTACACCCTCGTTACAGCGCGGTCTCCTAACCTATGTAGTTATAAAGTTACACCTTCGTTACTGCGCGGTCTCCTAACCTATGTAGTTACAAAGTTACACCCTCGTTACTGCGCGGTCTCCTAACCTATGTAGTTATAAAGTTACACCCTCGTTACTGCGCGGTCTCCTAACCTATGTAGTTACAAAGTTACACCCTCGTTACTGCGCGGTCTCCTAACCTATGTAGTTATAAAGTTACACCCTCGTTACAGCGAGGTCTCCTAACCTTTGTAGTTACACCCTCGTTACTGCGCGGTCTCCTAACCTATGTAGTTACAAAGTTACACCCTCGTTACTGCGCGGTCTCCTAACCTATGTAGTTATAAAGTTACACCTTCGTTACTGCGCGGTCTCCTAACCTATGTAGTTACAAAGTTACACCCTCGTTACTGCGCGGTCTCCTAACCTATGTAGTTATAAAGTTACACCCTTGTTACAGCGAGGTCTCCTAACCTTTGTAGTTACACCCTCGTTACTGCGCGGTCTCCTAACCTATGTAGTTACAAAGTTACACCCTCGTTACTGCGCGGTCTCCTAACCTATGTAGTTACAAAGTTACACCCTCGTTACTGCGCGGTCTCCTAACCTATGTAGTTACAAAGTAACACCCTCGTTACTGCGCGGTCTCCTAACCTATGTAGTTACAAAATTACACCCTCGTTACTGCGCGGTCTCCTAACCTATGTAGTTACAAAGTTACACCCTCGTTACTGCGCGGTCTCCTAACCTATGTAGTTACAAAGTTACACCCTCGTTACTGCGCGGTCTCCTAACCTATGTAGTTACAAAATTACACCCTCGTTACTGCGCGGTCTCCTAATCTATGTAGTTACAAAGTTACACCCTCGTTACAGCGCTGTCTCCTAACCTATGTAGTTACAAAGTTACACCCTCGTTACTGCGCGGTCTCCTAACCTTTGTAGTTACAAAGTTACACCCTCGTTACTGCGCGGTCTCCTAACCTATGTAGTTACAAAGTTACACCCTCGTTACAGCGTTGCCTCCTAACCTATGTAGTTACAAAGTTACACGTTCGTTACTGCGCGGCCTCCTAACCTATGTAGTTACAAAGTTACACCCTCGTTACTGCGCGGCCTCCTAACCTATGTAGTTACAAAGTTACACCCTCGTTACAGCGTTGCCTCCTAACCTTTGTAGTTACAAAGTTACACCCTCGTTACAGCGCGGTCTCCTAACCTATGTAGTTATAAAGTTACACCTTCGTTACTGCGCGGTCTCCTAACCTATGTAGTTACAAAGTTACACCCTCGTTACTGCGCGGTCTCCTAACCTATGTAGTTATAAAGTTACACCTTCGTTACTGCGCGGTCTCCTAACCTATGTAGTTACAAAGTTACACCCTCGTTACTGCGCGGTCTCCTAACCTATGTAGTTATAAAGTTACACCCTTGTTACAGCGAGGTCTCCTAACCTTTGTAGTTACACCCTCGTTACTGCGCGGTCTCCTAACCTATGTAGTTACAAAGTTACACCCTCGTTACTGCGCGGTCTCCTAACCTATGTAGTTACAAAGTTACACCCTCGTTACTGCGCGGTCTCCTAACCTATGTAGTTACAAAGTTACACCCTCGTTACTGCGCGGTCTCCTAACCTATGTAGTTACAAAGTTACACCCTCGTTACTGCGCGGTCTCCTAACCTATGTAGTTACAAAGTAGCACCCTCGTTACTGCGCGGTCTCCTAACCTATGTAGTTACAAAGTTACACCCTCGTTACTGCGCGGTCTCCTAACCTTTGTAGTTACAAAGTTACACCCTCGATACTGCGCGGCCTCCTAACCTATGTAGTTACAAAGTTACACCCTCGTTACTGCGCGGTCTCCTAACCTTTGTAGTTATAAAGTTACACCTCGTTACTGCACGGCCTCCTAACCTATGTAGTTACAAAGTTACACCCTCGTTACAGCGCGGTCTCCTAACCTATGTAGTTACAAAGTTACACCCTCGTTACTGCGCGGTCTCCTAACCTATGTAGTTACAAAGTTACACCCTCGTTACTGCGCGGTCTCCTAACCTATGTAGTTACAAAGTTACACCCTCGTTACTGCGCGGTCTCCTAACCTTTGTAGTTACAAAGTTACACCCTCGTTACTGCGCGGTCTCCTAACCTATGTAGTTACAAAGTTACACCCTCGTTACAGCGTTGCCTCCTAACCTATGTAGTTACAAAGTTACACCTTCGTTACTGCGCGGCCTCCTAACCTATGTAGTTACAAAGTTACACCCTCGTTACTGCGCGGCCTCCTAACCTATGTAGTTACAAAGTTACACCCTCGTTACAGCGCGGCCTCCTAACCTTTGTAGTTACAAAGTTACACCCTCGTTACAGCGCGGTCTCCTAACCTATGTAGTTATAAAGTTACACCTTCGTTACTGCGCGGTCTCCTAACCTATGTAGTTACAAAGTTACACCCTCGTTACTGCGCGGTCTCCTAACCTATGTAGTTATAAAGTTACACCTTCGTTACTGCGCGGTCTCCTAACCTATGTAGTTACAAAGTTACACCCTCGTTACTGCGCGGTCTCCTAACCTATGTAGTTATAAAGTTACACCCTTGTTACAGCGAGGTCTCCTAACCTTTGTAGTTACACCCTCGTTACTGCGCGGTCTCCTAACCTATGTAGTTACAAAGTTACACCCTCGTTACTGCGCGGTCTCCTAACCTATGTAGTTACAAAGTTACACCTTCGTTACTGCGCGGTCTCCTAACCTATGTAGTTACAAAGTTACACCCTCGTTACTGCGCGGTCTCCTAACCTATGTAGTTATAAAGTTACACCCTTGTTACAGCGAGGTCTCCTAACCTTTGTAGTTACACCCTCGTTACTGCGCGGTCTCCTAACCTATGTAGTTACAAAGTTACACCCTCGTTACTGCGCGGTCTCCTAACCTATGTAGTTACAAAGTTACACCCTCGATACTGCGCGGTCTCCTAACCTATGTAGTTACAAAGTTACACCCTCGTTACTGCGCGGTCTCCTAACCTATGTAGTTACAAAGTTACACCCTCGTTACTGCGCGGTCTCCTAACCTATGTAGTTACAAAGTTACACCCTCGTTACTGCGCGGTCTCCTAACCTATGTAGTTACAAAGTTACACCCTCGTTACTGCGCGGTCTCCTAACCTATGTAGTTATAAAGTTACACCCTTGTTACAGCGAGGTCTCCTAACCTTTGTAGTTACACCCTCGTTACTGCGCGGTCTCCTAACCTATGTAGTTATAAAGTTACACCTTCGTTACTGCGCGGTCTCCTAACCTATGTAGTTACAAAGTTACACCCTCGTTACTGCGCGGTCTCCTAACCTATGTAGTTATAAAGTTACACCCTTGTTACAGCGAGGTCTCCTAACCTTTGTAGTTACACCCTCGTTACTGCGCGGTCTCCTAACCTATGTAGTTACAAAGTTACACCCTCGTTACAGCGCTGTCTCCTAACCTATGTAGTTACAAAGTTACACCCTCGTTACTGCGCGGTCTCCTAACCTATGTAGTTACAAAGTTACACCCTCGTTACTGCGCGGTCTCCTAACCTATGTAGTTACAAAGTTACACCCTCGTTACTGCGCGGTCTCCTAACCTATGTAGTTACAAAGTAACACCCTCGTTACTGCGCGGTCTCCTAACCTATGTAGTTACAAAGTTACACCCTCGTTACTGCGCGGTCTCCTAACCTTTGTAGTTACAAAGTTACACCCTCGATACTGCGCGGCCTCCTAACCTATGTAGTTACATAAGTTACACCCTCGTTACTGCGCGGTCTCCTAACCTTTGTAGTTATAAAGTTACACCCTCGTTACTGCACGGCCTCCTAACCTATGTAGTTACAAAGTTACACCCTCGTTACAGCGCGGTCTCCTAACCTATGTAGTTACAAAGTTACACCCTCGTTACTGCGCGGTCTCCTAACCTATGTAGTTACAAAATTACACCCTCGTTACTGCGCGGTCTCCTAACCTATGTAGTTACAAAGTTACACCCTCGTTACAGCGCTGTCTCCTAACCTATGTAGTTACAAAGTTACACCCTCGTTACTGCGCGGTCTCCTAACCTTTGTAGTTACAAAGTTACACCCTCGTTACTGCGCGGTCTCCTAACCTATGTAGTTACAAAGTTACACCCTCGTTACAGCGTTGCCTCCTAACCTATGTAGTTACAAAGTTACACCCTCGTTACTGCGCGGCCTCCTAACCTATGTAGTTACAAAGTTACACCCTCGTTACTGCGCGGTCTCCTAACCTTTGTAGTTACAAAGTTACACCCTCGTTACTGCGCGGCCTCCTAACCTATGTAGTTACAAAGTTACACCCTCGTTACTGCGCGGCCTCCTAACCTATGTAGTTACAAAGTTACACCCTCGTTACAGCGTTGCCTCCTAACCTTTGTAGTTACAAAGTTACACCCTCGTTACAGCGCGGTCTCCTAACCTATGTAGTTATAAAGTTACACCTTCGTTACTGCGCGGTCTCCTAACCTATGTAGTTACAAAGTTACACCCTCGTTACTGCGCGGTCTCCTAACCTATGTAGTTATAAAGTTACACCTTCGTTACTGCGCGGTCTCCTAACCTATGTAGTTACAAAGTTACACCCTCGTTACTGCGCGGTCTCCTAACCTATGTAGTTATAAAGTTACACCCTTGTTACAGCGAGGTCTCCTAACCTTTGTAGTTACACCCTCGTTACTGCGCGGTCTCCTAACCTATGTAGTTACAAAGTTACCCCCTCGTTACTGCGCGGTCTCCTAACCTATGTAGTTACAAAGTTACACCCTCGTTACTGCGCGGTCTCCTAACCTATGTAGTTACAAAGTTACACCCTCGTTACTGCGCGGTCTCCTAACCTATGTAGTTACAAAGTTACACCCTCGTTACTGCGCGGTCTCCTAACCTATGTAGTTACAAAGTAGCACCCTCGTTACTGCGCGGTCTCCTAACCTATGTAGTTACAGAGTTACACCCTCGTTACTGCGCGGTCTCCTAACCTATGTAGTTACAAAGTTACACCCTCGTTACTGCGCGGTCTCCTAACCTTTGTAGTTACAAAGTTACACCCTCGTTACTGCGCGGTCTCCTAACCTATGTAGTTACAAAGTTACACCCTCGTTACAGCGTTGCCTCCTAACCTATGTAGTTACAAAGTTACACGTTCGTTACTGCGCGGCCTCCTAACCTATGTAGTTACAAAGTTACACCCTCGTTACTGCGCGGCCTCCTAACCTATGTAGTTACAAAGTTACACCCTCGTTACAGCGTTGCCTCCTAACCTTTGTAGTTACAAAGTTACACCCTCGTTACAGCGCGGTCTCCTAACCTATGTAGTTATAAAGTTACACCTTCGTTACTGCGCGGTCTCCTAACCTATGTAGTTACAAAGTTACACCCTCGTTACTGCGCGGTCTCCTAACCTATGTAGTTATAAAGTTACACCTTCGTTACTGCGCGGTCTCCTAACCTATGTAGTTACAAAGTTACACCCTCGTTACTGCGCGGTCTCCTAACCTATGTAGTTATAAAGTTACACCCTTGTTACAGCGAGGTCTCCTAACCTTTGTAGTTACACCCTCGTTACTGCGCGGTCTCCTAACCTATGTAGTTACAAAGTTACACCCTCGTTACTGCGCGGTCTCCTAACCTATGTAGTTACAAAGTTACACCCTTGTTACTGCGCGGTCTCCTAACCTATGTAGTTACAAAGTTACACCCTCGTTACTGCGCGGTCTCCTAACCTATGTAGTTACAAAGTTACACCCTCGTTACTGCGCGGTCTCCTAACCTATGTAGTTACAAAGTAGCACCCTCGTTACTGCGCGGTCTCCTAACCTATGTAGTTACAGAGTTACACCCTCGTTACTGCGCGGTCTCCTAACCTTTGTAGTTACAAAGTTACACCCTCGATACTGCGCGGCCTCCTAATCTATGTAGTTACAAAGTTACACCCTCGTTACTGCGCGGTCTCCTAACCTTTGTAGTTATAAAGTTACACCCTCGTTACTGCACGGCCTCCTAACCTATGTAGTTACAAAGTTACACCCTCGTTACAGCGCGGTCTCCTAACCTATGTAGTTACAAAGTTACACCCTCGTTACAGCGCTGTCTCCTAACCTATGTAGTTACAAAGTTACACCCTCGTTACTGCGCGGTCTCCTAACCTTTGTAGTTACAAAGTTACACCCTCGTTACTGCGCGGTCTCCTAACCTATGTAGTTACAAAGCTACACCCTCGTTACAGCGTTGCCTCCTAACCTTGTAGTTACAAAGTTACACCTTCGTTACTGCGCGGCCTCCTAACCTATGTAGTTACAAAGTTACACCCTCGTTACTGCGCGGCCTCCTAACCTATGTAGTTACAAAGTTACACCCTCGTTACAGCGTTGCCTCCTAACCTTTGTGGTTACAAAGTTACACCCTCGTTACAGCGCGGTCTCCTAACCTATGTAGTTATAAAGTTACACCTTCGTTACTGCGCGGTCTCCTAACCTATGTAGTTACAAAGTTACACCCTCGTTACTGCGCGGTCTCCTAACCTATGTAGTTATAAAGTTACACCTTCGTTACTGCGCGGTCTCCTAACCTATGTAGTTACAAAGTTACACCCTCGTTACTGCGCGGTCTCCTAACCTATGTAGTTATAAAGTTACACCCTTGTTACAGCGAGGTCTCCTAACATTTGTAGTTACACCCTCGTTACTGCGCGGTCTCCTAACCTATGTAGTTACAAAGTTACACCCTCGTTACTGCGCGGTCTCCTAACCTATGTAGTTATAAAGTTACACCTTCGTTACTGCGCGGTCTCCTAACCTATGTAGTTACAAAGTTACACCCTCGTTACTGCGCGGTCTCCTAACCTATGTAGTTATAAAGTTACACCCTTGTTACAGCGAGGTCTCCTAACCTTTGTAGTTACACCCTCGTTACTGCGCGGTCTCCTAACCTATGTAGTTACAAAGTTACACCCTCGTTACTGCGCGGTCTCCTAACCTATGTAGTTACAAAGTTACACCCTCGTTACTGCGCGGTCTCCTAACCTATGTAGTTACAAAGTTACACCCTCGTTACTGCGCGGTCTCCTAACCTATGTAGTTACAAAGTTACACCCTCGTTACTGCGCGGTCTCCTAACCTATGTAGTTACAAAGTAGCACCCTCGTTACTGCGCGGTCTCCTAACCTATGTAGTTACAGAGTTACACCCTCGTTACTGCGCGGTCTCCTAACCTTTGTAGTTACAAAGTTACACCCTCGATACTGCGCGGCCTCCTAATCTATGTAGTTACAAAGTTACACCCTCGTTACTGCGCGGTCTCCTAACCTTTGTAGTTATAAAGTTACACCCTCGTTACTGCACGGCCTCCTAACCTATGTAGTTACAAAGTTACACCCTCGTTACAGCGCGGTCTCCTAACCTATGTAGTTACAAAGTTACACCCTCGTTACAGCGCTGTCTCCTAACCTATGTAGTTACAAAGTTACACCCTCGTTACTGCGCGGTCTCCTAACCTTTGTAGTTACAAAGTTACACCCTCGTTACTGCGCGGTCTCCTAACCTATGTAGTTACAAAGCTACACCCTCGTTACAGCGTTGCCTCCTAACCTTTGTAGTTACAAAGTTACACCTTCGTTACTGCGCGGCCTCCTAACCTATGTAGTTACAAAGTTACACCCTCGTTACTGCGCGGCCTCCTAACCTATGTAGTTACAAAGTTACACCCTCGTTACAGCGTTGCCTCCTAACCTTTGTGGTTACAAAGTTACACCCTCGTTACAGCGCGGTCTCCTAACCTATGTAGTTATAAAGTTACACCTTCGTTACTGCGCGGTCTCCTAACCTATGTAGTTACAAAGTTACACCCTCGTTACTGCGCGGTCTCCTAACCTATGTAGTTATAAAGTTACACCTTCGTTACTGCGCGGTCTCCTAACCTATGTAGTTACAAAGTTACACCCTCGTTACTGCGCGGACTCCTAACCTATGTAGTTATAAAGTTACACCCTTGTTACAGCGAGGTCTCCTAACATTTGTAGTTACACCCTCGTTACTGCGCGGTCTCCTAACCTATGTAGTTACAAAGTTACACCCTCGTTACTGCGCGGTCTCCTAACCTATGTAGTTATAAAGTTACACCTTCGTTACTGCGCGGTCTCCTAACCTATGTAGTTACAAAGTTACACCCTCGTTACTGCGCGGTCTCCTAACCTATGTAGTTATAAAGTTACACCCTTGTTACAGCGAGGTCTCCTAACCTTTGTAGTTACACCCTCGTTACTGCGCGGTCTCCTAACCTATGTAGTTACAAAGTTACACCCTCGTTACTGCGCGGTCTCCTAACCTATGTAGTTACAAAGTTACACCCTCGTTACTGCGCGGTCTCCTAACCTATGTAGTTACAAAGTTACACCCTCGTTACTGCGCGGTCTCCTAACCTATGTAGTTACAAAGTTACACCCTCGTTACTGCGCGGTCTCCTAACCTATGTAGTTACAAAGTAACACCCTCGTTACTGCGCGGTCTCCTAACCTATGTAGTTACAAAGTTACACCCTCGTTACTGCGCGGTCTCCTAACCTTTGTAGTTACAAAGTTACACCCTCGAAACTGCGCGGCCTCCTAACCTATGTAGTTACAAAGTTACACCCTCGTTACTGCGCGGTCTCCTAACCTTTGTAGTTATAAAGTTACACCCTCGTTACTGCACGGCCTCCTAACCTATGTAGTTACAAAGTTACACCCTCGTTACAGCGCGGTCTCCTAACCTATGTAGTTACAAAGTTACACCCTCGTTACTGCGCGGTCTCCTAACCTATGTAGTTACAAAATTACACCCTCGTTACTGCGCGGTCTCCTAACCTATGTAGTTACAAAGTTACACCCTCGTTACAGCGCTGTCTCCTAACCTATGTAGTTACAAAGTTACACCCTCGTTACTGCGCGGTCTCCTAACCTTTGTAGTTACAAAGTTACACCCTCGTTACTGCGCGGTCTCCTAACCTATGTAGTTACAAAGTTACACCCTCGTTACAGCGTCGCCTCCTAACCTATGTAGTTACAAAGTTACACCTTCGTTACTGCGCGGCCTCCTAACCTATGTAGTTACAAAGTTACACCCTCGTTACTGCGCGGTCTCCTAACCTATGTAGTTATAAAGTTACACCCTTGTTACAGCGAGGTCTCCTAACCTTTGTAGTTACACCCTCGTTACTGCGCGGTCTCCTAACCTATGTAGTTACAAAGTTACACCCTCGTTACTGCGCGGTCTCCTAACCTATGTAGTTATAAAGTTACACCTTCGTTACTGCGCGGTCTCCTAACCTATGTAGTTACAAAGTTACACCCTCGTTACTGCGCGGCCTCCTAACCTATGTAGTTACAAAGTTACACCCTCGTTACAGCGTTGCCTCCTAACCTTTGTAGTTACAAAGTTACACCCTCGTTACAGCGCGGTCTCCTAACCTATGTAGTTATAAAGTTACACCTTCGTTACTGCGCGGTCTTCTAACCTATGTAGTTACAAAGTTACACCCTCGTTACTGCGCGGTCTCCTAACCTATGTAGTTATAAAGTTACACCTTCGTTACTGCGCGGTCTCCTAACCTATGTAGTTACAAAGTTACACCCTCGTTACTGCGCGGTCTCCTAACCTATGTAGTTATAAAGTTACACCCTTGTTACAGCGAGGTCTCCTAACCTTTGTAGTTACACCCTCGTTACTGCGCGGTCTCCTAACCTATGTAGTTACAAAGTTACACCCTCGTTACTGCGCGGTCTCCTAACCTATGTAGTTATAAAGTTACACCCTCGTTACTGCGCGGTCTCCTAACCTATGTAGTTACAAAGTTACACCCTCGTTACTGCGCGGTCTCCTAACCTATGTAGTTATAAAGTTACACCCTTGTTACAGCGAGGTCTCCTAACCTTTGTTGTTACACCCTCGTTACTGCGCGGTCTCCTAACCTATGTAGTTACAAAGTTACACCCTCGTTACTGCGCGGTCTCCTAACCTATGTAGTTACAAAGTTACACCCTCGTTACTGCGCGGTCTCCTAACCTATGTAGTTACAAAGTTACACCCTCGTTACTGCGCGGTCTCCTAACCTATGTAGTTACAAAGTTACACCCTCGTTACTGCGCGGTCTCCTAACCTATGTAGTTACAAAGTAACACCCTCGTTACTGCGCGGTCTCCTAACCTATGTAGTTACAAAGTTACACCCTCGTTACTGCGCGGTCTCCTAACCTTTGTAGTTACAAAGTTACACCCTCGATACTGCGCGGCCTCCTAACCTATGTAGTTACAAAGTTACACCCTCGTTACTGCGCGGTCTCCTAACCTTTGTAGTTATAAAGTTACACCCTCGTTACTGCACGGCCTCCTAACCTATGTAGTTACAAAGTTACACCCTCGTTACAGCGCGGTCTCCTAACCTATGTAGTTACAAAGTTACACCCTCGTTACTGCGCGGTCTCCTAACCTATGTAGTTACAAAATTACACCCTCGTTACTGCGCGGTCTCCTAACCTATGTAGTTACAAAGTTACACCCTCGTTACAGCGCTGTCTCCTAACCTATGTAGTTACAAAGTTACACCCTCGTTACTGCGCGGTCTCCTAACCTTTGTAGTTACAAAGTTACACCCTCGTTACTGCGCGGTCTCCTAACCTATGTAGTTACAAAGTTACACCCTCGTTACTGCGCGGCCTCCTAACCTATGTAGTTACAAAGTTACACCCTCGTTACAGCGTTGCCTCCTAACCTTTGTAGTTACAAAGTTACACCCTCGTTACAGCGCGGTCTCCTAACCTATGTAGTTATAAAGTTACACCTTCGTTACTGCGCGGTCTCCTAACCTATGTAGTTACAAAGTTACACCCTCGTTACTGCGCGGTCTCCTAACCTATGTAGTTACAAAGTTACACCCTCGTTACTGCGCGGTCTCCTAACCTATGTAGTTACAAAGTTACACCCTCGTTACTGCGCGGTCTCCTAACCTATGTAGTTACAAAGTTACACCCTCGTTACTGCGCGGTCTCCTAACCTATGTAGTTATAAAGTTACACCTTCGTTACTGCGCGGTCTCCTAACCTATGTAGTTACAAAGTTACACCCTCGTTACTGCGCGGTCTCCTAACCTATGTAGTTATAAAGTTACACCCTTGTTACAGCGAGGTCTCCTAACCTTTGTAGTTACACCCTCGTTACTGCGCGGTCTCCTAAACTATGTAGTTACAAAGTTACACCCTCGTTACAGCGCGGTCTCCTAACCTATGTAGTTACAAAGTTACACCCTCGTTACTGCGCGGTCTCCTAACCTATGTAGTTACAAAGTTACACCCTCGTTACTGCGCGGTCTCCTAACCTATGTAGTTACAAAGTTACACCCTCGTTACTGCGCGGTCTCCTAACCTATGTAGTTACAAAGTAGCACCCTCGTTACTGCGCGGTCTCCTAACCTATTTAGTTACAAAGTTACACCCTCGTTACTGCGCGGTCTCCTAACCTTTGTAGTTACAAAGTTACACCCTCGATACTGCGCGGCCTCCTAACCTATGTAGTTACAAAGTTACACCCTCGTTACTGCGCGGTCTCCTAACCTTTGTAGTTATAAAGTTACACCCTCGTTACTGCACGGCCTCCTAACCTATGTAGTTACAAAGTTACACCCTCGTTACAGCGCGGTCTCCTAACCTATGTAGTTACAAAGTTACACCCTCGTTACTGCGCGGTCTCCTAACCTATGTAGTTACAAAATTACACCCTCGTTACTGCGCGGTCTCCTAACCTATGTAGTTACAAAGTTACACCCTCGTTACAGCGCTGTCTCCTAACCTATGTAGTTACAAAGTTACACCCTCGTTACTGCGCGGTCTCCTAACCTTTGTAGTTACAAAGTTACACCCTCGTTACTGCGCGGTCTCCTAACCTATGTAGTTACAAAGTTACACCCTCGTTACAGCGTTGCCTCCTAACCTATGTAGTTACAAAGTTACACCTTCGTTACTGCGCGGCCTCCTAACCTATGTAGTTACAAAGTTACACCCTCGTTACTGCGCGGCCTCCTAACCTATGTAGTTACAAAGTTACACCCTCGTTACAGCGTTGCCTCCTAACCTATGTAGTTACAAAGTTACACCCTCGTTACTGCGCGGCCTTCTAACCTTTACCTCTATCCTTACTAAGGTAAACGCTGAAACAAAATAATTTTAAGCATGATTCATGTCCATTTATAAATCCGAAAATTATATCTTATATCTACCTCTGTCTTCATAAAAACTATCGTCCTTGTTAAACCAGGTCTCGATAATATTGATCATTTACTTGCAACTCTATCTTCATAATATTGATAATTTATTTTCAACTCTATCTTCATAATATTGATTATTTATTTTCAACTCTATCTTCATAAAATTGATTATTTATTTTCAACTCTATCTTCATAATATTGATTATTTATTTTCAACTCTATCTCCATAATATTGATTATTTATTTTCAACTCTATCATCAATATATTGATTTTTTAACTCTATCATCATAATATTGATAATTTTTTAGTAACTCTATCTTCATAATATTGATCATTTACTTGGAACTTTTTCTCCATAACATTGATTATTTATTTTCACCTCTATCCTTATGATATTGATTATTTATTTTCAACTCTATCCTTTTAATATTGATTATTTATTTTCAACTCTATCCTTATAATATTGATTATTTATTTTCAGCTCTATCCTTATAATATTGATTATTTATTTTCAACTCTATCCTTATAATATTGATTATTTATTTTCAACTCTATCCTTTTAATATTGATTATTTATTTTCAACTCTATCCTTATAATATTGATTATTTATTTTCAGCTCTATCCTTATAATATTGATCATGTTATTTGCAACTATATAGTCATGGTATAGATGGAACTTGTGCAACCACGTCTCGTTAGTATCAATCGATTATATCGATCTGTCTCACTAACATGTTGAGCCTTTATTGTTCTACTATATCTGTTTTACATTTGACCATTCACCTATATCCCATCAATGATGTTTCGGTGGTTGAGTGGTTAGTGCGCCCGCTACCTGTCAGAAATATCCGAGTTCAATTCTCATCTATGCTGATTTTTATATTTTATTCTGCTCAACATTATTAATGAAGTCGTTTCTCCAGATACTGTTCTACATTATTGAATGCCTGTGACCATATTCATTTCAACATTATCAATTGTCTGTCTTAAGACACCTTTCCTATAATTGATGAACTTTCTCCAAACAATACATATATCAACAATTTAATTCCCCACATTTAATCGTTTCTTTATTTTCTCATCCCATATTTTGACTAATTCCGAACTATGTTTCTCCATAATCGATTGTCTCCCTTCTGTTTTGTAAATCATACTTCCAACTAATTATCTCCCTCTTCTGTTTTGTAATTCTGTTTCCACCTATTTGTCTCCATTATGTTTTTGTAATTCCAACTAATTGTCTCCACCCTATGTTTTGTAATGTTGTGCTTCCACCAAATTGTCTCCCTCTTCTGTTGTATAATTCTATGTTTCTATCTAATTGTATCACTTCTGTTTTTGTAATTATGTGCTTCCAACTAATTGTTTTCCCCTTCTGTTTTGTAATGATATGTTTCCACCTATTTGTCTCTCTCCCCCACCCCCTTTCTGTTTTGTAACTATGTGCTTCCAACTAATTGTCTCCCCCTTCTGTTTTGTAATTATCTGCTTCACCTAATTTCTCCCGTTATGCTTTGTACTTCTATTCTATTGACCTTTCGAGCCGTAACCGGCCCATAGGGCGTAGACCAAGATACACCTTCTCCTATATGAATTTTTGTTCTAGCAGTTTTCTTTTAAAGATATTTTATCAAATCTCGCCATCTGTCTCTGTTCTGTGCAAGCAGTTCTATCTCATTGAGGGAGCCGATTCCTGCTGCTCTTGCCTCTCTCATCAATGTTCTTCTCAGTGTCTCCCTGGGTCTTCCTCTTTTTCTTTTACCTGTTGTTTCCCATATGAGGGCTTGCTTTGATATTGTACTTCTATGCTTACACCTAATTGTCTCCCCCTTCTGTTGTGTAATGCTATACTTTTCCACAAAATCTTCTTCCTTTTATTTTGTAACACTGTGCTTCCATCTAATTGTTCTCTGCACTCAACGTTTTCAGGTCGCTCTTAAAACACAAAACACACATACCAGAGCGAAGTATTTCACTAGCAGCAGATACAAACAAAACTCCAACGAAACAGAAGATAGAGAGTCTATTTTAGAGAAGGGATTCATCAACTTTGACGCTAGTCTTGATAGGTTGTGCCCTTCCTGTGCATCTGACAATTGTGGGTTTATAATACCAGGAGGGTAGATATGTGAGTCCTGAAGGAGACAGTGTCGAGATTATATTGTTTGTGTGTCTGTAGGCGAAACAAAGGGGGCAAACACTTGAATAAGATTGAAGAAGCTAGAGAAACGAGAAGGTAAATAAAGATTAGATAAACTAAATATAAAGAGAGACTGTGTATGTAGATAGAGCGTGGTGCAATAGAAGGAAAGGTTGAAGGTTCGTTTTTCAGGTTAAATAAAACAGTGATGTGATTGGAGAGATTAATGATTACATAAATATATAGCAATGGAAAAGTTCAGGAATAAGAGAAATAACAAAGGATCATAACGTATTTACTGCGATCCATAGAAGGTGGTCATATTTTGGGCGTGTGATGAGAAGAGACAACAAGAGAAGAAGGTGATCTTATGTTGGCCATGTGTTGAGAAGAGACAACAAGAGAAGGTGGTCATATGTTGGGTATGTGATGAGAGGAGACAAGAAAAGCAGAAGCTGGTCATATGTTGGCCATGTGTTGAGAAGAGACAACAAGAGAAGAAGGTGATCTTATGTTGACCATGTGTTGAGAAGAGACAGCAAGATAAGAAAGTGATCTTAAGTTGACCATGTGTTGAGAAGAGACAGCAAGATAAGAAAGTGATCTTATGTTGGCCATGTGTTGAGAAGAGACAACAAGAGAAGGTGGTCATATGTTGGGTATGTGATGAGAGGAGACAAGAGGAGAAGAAGGTGGTCATATGTTGGCCATGTGTTGAGAAGAGATAACAAGAGAAGAAGGTGATCTTATGTTGACCATGTGTTGAGAAGAGACAGCAAGATAAGAAAGTGATCTTATGTTGGTCATGTGTTGAGAAGAGACAACAAGAGAAGGTGGTCATATGTTGGGTATGTGATGAGAGGAGACAAGAGGAGAAGAAGGTGGTCATATGTTGGCCATGTGTTGAGAAGAGATAACAAGAGAAGAAGGTGATCATATGTTGGCCATGTGTTGAGAAGAGACAAGAAGAGAAGAAAATGGTCATATGTTGGCCATGTGTTGAGAAGAGACAAGAAGAGAAGAAGGTGGTCATATGTTGGCCATGTGTTGAGAAGAGAAGAAGGTGGTCATATGTTGGTCATGTGATACGAAGAGACAACAAGAAAAGAAGGTGGTCATATGTTGGCCATGTGTTGAAAAGAGACAACAATAGAAGAAGGTTTGTTATATGTTGGCTATGTGATGAGAAAAGACAACAAAAGAAGTAGGTGGACATATGTTGGCCATGTGTTGAGAAGAGACAAGAAGAGAAGAAGTTGGTCATATGTTGGCCATGTGCTGAGAAGAGACAAGAAGAGAAGAAGGTGGCCATATGTTGGTCATGTGATGAGAAGAGACAACAAGAGAAGAAGCGGTCATATGTTGGTCATGTGATGGTCATGTGATGAGAAGAGACAACAAGAGAATAAGATGGTCATATGTTGATTATGTGATGAGAAGAAACAACAAAAGAAGTAGGTGGTCTTATGTTGGCTATATATTGGCCATGTGTTGAGAAGAGACAACAAGATAAGAAGGTGATCATATGTTGGCCATGTGTTGAGAAGAGACAAGAAGAGAAGAAGGTGGTCATATGTTGGCCATGTGTTGAGAAGAGACAAGAAGATAAAAAGGTGGTAATGTGTTGGTCATATGTTGAGAAGAGACACCATGAGAAGAAGGTTGTCATGTGTTGGTCATGTGTTGGTTATGTGTTGGTTATGTGTTGGTCATGTGTTGGTCATGTGTTGGTTATGTGTTGGTTATGTGTTGGTCATGTGTTGGTCATGTGTTGGTTATGTGTTGGTCATGTGTTGGTTATGTGTTGGTCATGTGTTGGTCATGTGTTGGTTATGTGTTGGTCATGTGTTGGTCATGTGTTGGTCATGTGTTGGTCATGTGTTGGTCATGTGTTGGTCATGTGTTGGTTATGTGTTGGTCATGTGTTGGTCATGTGTTGGTTATGTGTTGGTTATGTGTTGGTCATGTGTTGGTCATGTGTTGGTCATGTGTTGGTTATGTGTTGGTCATGTACTAACTGCTGTGCGAGCTATAGAAGACTACCTCATGTTACCCACAACTCGCTAGTCACAAGGCTAAATGCATCACCAGCGATGGGAGACCACTCGCAGACCTTCAATATAGCTGACTTTGTTAAACCAAAGCCATCTATAGAAATATAAAGACCTACTGGCTGACAGGAAATTCCCGGAAATCCTCCAACTAGGGTGTCGTTTTCAGCTTTGCAAGAAGGGGCGGTTGTGGGTAAAATGACGTCAGCCGTCTATAGCTCCTATAGCTGATAACGTCACGTTATTTGGGGTGTTTGGTAAACCACCCGACTAGACTACCGACGTTCGGACAACCCGTGTTCGATTCTCGCTGGGAGCAGTGCGAGTTGTACTTGTGGTTGGAAAAAAAAACACCCCCACGGTCGACCCAGCCGTTGGCAGAAATGGGTACCAGGGTATTACCCTGGGAAGGTGAGGAATGTCGCCTCGCATATGAGTTTCGATGACTGAGGCGACACTATACAGAAATCTCCGAACATTTCTGGATAGGCGGCCGAGCACATATGGGTGTAAACTCGCGTGCTAAGACGCCGGTTCAAGTCTCGTAATTTACCTTTACCTTTACCTTTACCTTGACCTTGACCTTTACCTTGACATTTACCTTTACCTTGACCTTGACCTTCACATTGACCTTCACCTTGACCTTCACATTGACCTTTACCTTGGCCTTGACCTTGACCTTTACCTTTACCTTGACCTTGACATTTACCTTGACATTTACCTTGACATTTACCTTGACCTTTACCTTGACCTTTACCTTTACCTTATATTCTACCCGCTGGTCTTTGTAAATCTATATATGATTGTGGTTCGACTATTAGCCTCAAGAATGCGTCGAAGACACATCAGTGAATTGTTGGACATTGAGAACTATGATCTCTGCTCTACAGACAGTCTTTTGTCTGAGAGTAACAAACTATGAAGAATATATATGATCTTTCTAAGATCTTTGGTGTCGTGTATAGTCTAGAGAGATAACATCACAAATGTGAATGTTCGCAAAGCTATCACCAACAGAATAAGTCCATGTGAATACATTATGATGTTACGACGGAAATGTCAAAGTTTCACACTCCGTGGCCAATTTGCAGGAGGGGGCAGCAACAGGGGAAACCGTAGAGATGAACAAGGAGAAGATGGGTTGATGATAGGAAATACAACTCGTGGAGAATATTCGAACAGACCCTAGGACAGACCCTTGGACAGACTTTGGGACAGCCCCGAGGATAGACCCGAGGACAGGCCCTATGACAGACACTAGGACATACCCGAGGACAGACCTTAGACCAGACCAATGGACAGACCCTGGGACAAACCCTAGGACAGACTTTAGGACAGACCCTAGGACAGACAGTAGGACAGACCTTGGGACAGACAGTAGGACAGACCTTAGAACAGACCTTAGGACAGACCCTGGGACAGACCCTAGGACAGACCCTAGGACAGCACACGACAGGGAAGAGCGTAGGCAGAACGTGCGTGAATAATTCATGAAGTTTGAAGTTCACAAGAGAACTAAGATATCAAGCAAGTAGATTATGATTATCAGAAGGAAAAATACTGTTTTGTTGTAACACTGCCACTGCCGGAGATGGGCAACACTCGAGAACTAATAATCTTCAATGTCCTGATGGGCAAAGCTTGAGAACTAATAATCTTTAATGTCCTGATGGGCAACACTTGAGAACTAATAATCTTCAATGTACAGATGGGCAACATTTCAGAACTAATAATCTTTAATGTACAGATGGGCAACACTTCAGAACTAATAATCTTCAATGTACAGATGGGCAACACTTCAGAACTAATAAACTTTAATGTACAGATGGGCTAACACTTAAGAACTAATAATCTTCAATGTACAGATGGGCAACACTTGAGAACTAATAATCTTCAATGTACAAATGGGCAACACTTCAGAACTAATAATCTTCAATGTATAGATGGGCAACACTTAAGAATTAATAATCTTCAATGTACAGATGGGCAACACTTGAGATCTAAGGCTTCAATGTAGAGATAGACAACACATGAGAACTAGTAGACTTCAAAGCAGAGATAGGCAACACTTGAGAAGTAGTAGACTTCAAAGTAGAGATAGGCAACACTTGAGAGCTAATAACCTTCAATGTAGAGATAGACAACACTTGAGAACTAGTACTATTGTCGACTAGTAACGTGTGCTGTATGCTCGTGTTTTGTTGTATGTTGGTGTGTAGTTACTATTATTAATAAAGTACGTTTGAAATACGCTACTTGAAAATTAGGGTATCCTCCAATTATGCTGCCTTGGATGTTGCAATATAACATATACTCTATATCGTGGAATATTACATATAATCTATATCGTGCAATATTACATATAAGCTATATCGTGCAATATTACATATAAACTATATCGTGCAATATTACACATACTCTATATCATGCAATATTACATATAAGCTATATCGTGCAATATTACACATACTCTATATCGTGCAATATTACATATAAGCTATATCGTGAATATTACATATAAGCTATATCGTGCAAGATTACACACACTCTATATCATGCAATATTACACATACTATATATCGTGCAATATTACATATACTATATATCATGCAATATTACATATACTATATATCGTGCAATATTACATATACTCTATATCGTGCAATAATGTATGTTAATTGTTGAAATAATGTCCGCCTTGTATGTGATGGTGAAAGACTGGGTACTTCAGGGTAAATGTGCTGAATTATTTACGTCTTCTGAGTTATGGCATGTCTGTCTGGGTAAGTGTGCTGAATTATTCATGTCTGCCTGAGTACGTTTTCTGAGTTATGGCATGTCTGCCAGAGTACGTCTTCTGAGTTATGGCATGTCTGTCTGGGTACGTCTTCTGAGTTATGGCATGTCTGTCTGGGTAAGTGTGCTGAATTATTAATGCCTGTCTGGGTGAACGTGCTGAATAATTCGTGTCTGTCTGGGTAAGTCAGCTGAATTATTCATGTCTGTCTGGGTAAGTGTGCTGAATTATTAATGCCTGTCTGAGTAAGTGTGCTTAATTATTCATGTCTGCCTGAGTACGTCTTCTGAGTTATGGCATGTCTGTCTGGATACGTCTTCTGAGTTATGGCATGTCTGTCTGGGTACGTCTTCTGAGTTATGGCATGTCTGTCTGGGTAAGTGAGCTGAATTATTAATGCCTGTCTGGGTGAACGTGCTGAATAATTCGTGTCTGTCTGGGTAAGTCAGCTGAATTATTCATGTCTGTCTGGGTAAGTGTGCTGAATTATTAATGCCTGTCTGAGTAAGTGTGCTGAATTATTAATGCCTGTCTGAGTAAGTGTGCTGAATTATTAATGCCTGTCTGAGTAAGTGTGCTGAATTATTCATGTCTGCCTGAGTACGTCTTCTGAGTTATGGCATGTCTGTCTGGGTACGTCTTCTGAGTTATGGCATGTCTGTCTGGGTACGTCTTCTGAGTTATGGCATGTCTGTCTGGGTAAGTGAGCTGAATTATTTATGTCTGTCTGGGTGAGTGTGCTGAATTATTCATGTCTGTCTGGGTAAGTGTGCTGAATTATTTATGTCTGTCTGGGTGAGTGTGCTGAGTTATTTATGTCTGTCTGGGTAAGTGTGCTGAATTAATCATGTCTGTCTGTCTGGTTAAATGTGCCGAATTTTGAAACTAAGTTAAACGCATTTTGTTGACTCCGTGGACAATGAGTTGAGAGAGACAACTGACTTCATAGACAATGAGTTGAGGGAGACAACTGACTTCCTAGACAATGAGTTGAGAGAGCCAACTGACTTCATAGACAATGAGTTGAGAGAGACAACTGACTTCATAGACAATGAGTTGAGAGAGACAACTGACTTCCTAGACAATGAGTTGAGAGAGCCAACTGACTTCATAGACAATGAGTTGAGAAAGACAACTGACTTCATAGACAATGAGTTGAGAGAGACAACTGACTTCATAGACAATGAGTTGAGAGAGACAACTGACTTCATAGACAATGAGTTGAGAGAGACAACTGACCCCACAGACAATAAGTTGAGAGAGACAACTGACTTCATAGACAATGGGTTGAGAGAGACAACTGACTTCCTGGACAATGAGTTGAGAAAGACAACTGACCCCACAGACAATGAGTTGAGAGAGGCAACTGACTTCATAGACAATGAGTTGAGGGGACAACTGACTTCATAGACAATGAGTTGAGAGAGACAACTGACTTCATATACAATGAGTTGAGAGAGACAACTGACTTCCTGGACAATGAGTTGATAAAGACAACTGACCCCACAGACAATGAGTTGAGAGAGACAACTGACGTCATAGACAATGAGCTGAGAGAGACAACTGACTTCCTAGACAATGAGTTGAGAGAGACAACTATCTTTATAGACAATGAGTTGAGAGAGACAACTGACTTCATAGACAATGAGTTGAGGGAAACAACAGACATCATTGACAATGAGTTGAGGGTAACAACTGACATCATGGACAATGAATTGAGGGAGACAACTGACATCATGGACAATGAGTTGAGTGAGACAACTGACCCCATAGACAATGAGTTGAGGGAGACAACTTACCCCCATAGAGAATGAGTTGAGGGAGACAACTGACCCAATAGACAAAGACTTGAAGGAGACACTGACCCCATAGATAATGAGTTGAGAGAGACAACTGACACCATGGACAAAGAGTTGAGGGAGACAAATGACTTCATGGACAATGAGTTGAGAGAGAGAGAAAACTGACCCCATAGAAATGAATAGAGGGAGACAACAGACCCCATAAACAATGAATTTAGGGAGACAACTGACCCGATAGAAAATGATTTGAGGGAGACAACTGACCTAATGGGCAATGAGTTCAGAGTGACAACTGACCTAATGGACAATGAGTTCAGAGTGACAACTGACACCTTGGACAATAAGTTGAGGGAGACAACTGACACCATGGACAATAAGTTGAGGGAAACAACTGACCCAATGGACAATGAGTTGAGAGAGACAACTGAAACCATGGACAATGAGTTGAGGGAGATAACTGACCCAATGGACAATGAGTTGAGGGAGATAACTGACCCAATGGACAATGAGTTGAGGGAGATAACTGACCCAATGGACAATGAGTTGAGGGAGACAACTGACACCATAGACAAGGAGTTGAGAGAGACAACTGACACCATGGACAATAAGTTGAGGGAGACAACTGACACCATGGATAAGGAGTTGAGAGAGACAACTGACACCATGGACAATGAGTTGAAGGAGACAACTGACCCAATGGACAATGAGTTGAGAGAGACCACTGATACCATGGACAATAAGTTGAGGAGACAACTGACACCATGGACAAGGAGTTGAGAGAGACAACTGACACCATGGACAAGGAGTCGAGAGAGACAACTAACCTCATGGACAATAAGTTGAGGGAGACAACTGACCCCATGGACCATGAGTTGAGAGAGACAACTGATTCCATATGGAGAATAAGTTGATAGAGACAACTGACCCCATGGACAATGAGTTGAGGTTGGTAATAAAATGACTCCAGGAGCAATAATTTTGACAAATAATTGATTTATGAACAGAGTTGCGAAGATAAATGGTTGATTATATTAATAACGTGTTATGGAAGGTAAATGATTAACTTATTTATCTAAGTGTTGTGGGAGGTAATTGATTGACTTATTTAACTAAGTGCTGAGGGAGGTAATTGATTAACTTTTTTAACTAAGTGTTGAGGGAGGTAATTGATTAACTTATTTAACTAAGTGTTGAGGAAGGTAATTGATTGACTTATTTAACTAAGTGTTGAGGGAGGTAATTGATTGACTTATTTAACTAAGTGTAGAGGGAGGTAATTGATTGACTTATTTAACTAAGTGTTGAGGGAGGTAATTGATTGACTTATTTAACTAAGTGTTGAGGGAGGTAATTGATTGACTTTTTTAACTAAGTGTTGAGGGAGGTAATTGATTGACTTTTTTAACTAAGTGTTTGAGGAAGGTAATTGATTGACTTATTTAACTAAGTGTTGAGGGAGGTAAGTGATTGACTTATTTAACTAAGTGTTGAGGGAGGTAATTGATTGACTTATTTAACTAAGTTTTAAGGAGGTAATTGATTGACTTATTTAACTAAGTGTTGAGGGAGGTAATTGATTGACTTATTTAACTAAGTGTTGAGGGAGGTAATTGATTGACTTATTTAACTAAGTGTTGAGGGAGGTAATTGATTGACTTATTTCACTAAGTGTTGAGGGAGGTAATTGATTGACTTATTTAACTAAGTTTTGAGGGAAGTAATTGATTGACTTATTTAACTAAGTGTTGAGGGAGGTAATTGATTGACTTATTTCACTAATTGTTGAGGGAGGTAATTGATTGA
Organism: Megaustenia siamemsis; assembly: GCA_032433765.1. Lineage (NCBI taxonomy): Eukaryota > Metazoa > Mollusca > Gastropoda > Stylommatophora > Ariophantidae > Megaustenia > Megaustenia siamemsis. The sequence continues at coordinate 82,501,073 of JAVIAB010000156.1, read as the reverse complement.
CTTATTTAACTAAGTGTTGAGGGAGGTAATTTATATATTTATTTAATAAAGTGCTGAGGGAGTTAATTGATATATTTATTTACAAAAGTGTTGAGGGAGGTTCTTGCTGTTTCCGTTTGCCCGATAACTAAAGGAGTACACCTCATCATCATCAGCCTTTACAAGGAAATTAAGTGGCGTGTATAGGTTGTTGTGTTGCTTTCAGTAAGTTGAAGGAGGTAATTGATAGACATGTTTAATAAAGTATTGAGGGGTAATTAATATTTATTTAATAAAGTGTCGAGGAAAGTAATTGATTGACTTATTTATAAAAGTGTCGAGGAAGGTAATTGATTGACTTATTTAATAAAGTGTCGAGGAAGGTAATTGATTGACTTATTTAATAAAGAGTCGAGGAAGGTAATTGATTGACTTATTTAATAAAGTGTCGAGGAAGGTAATTGATTGACTTATTTAATAAAGTGTCGAGGAAGGTAATTGATTGACTTATTTAATAAAGAGTCGAGGAAGGTAATTGATTGACTTATTTAATAAAGTGTCGAGGAGGGTAATTGATTGACTTATTTAATAAAGTGTCGGGGAAGGTAATTGATTGACTTATTTAATAAAGTGTCGAGGAAGGTAATTGATTTAATAAAGTGTCGAGGAAGGTAATTGATTGACTTATTTAATAAAGTGTCGAGGAAGGTAATTGATTTAATAAAGTGTCGAGGAATGTAATTGATTGACTTATTTAATAAAGAGTCAAGGAAGGTAATTGATTGACTTATTTAATAAAGTGTCGAGGAAGGTAATTGATTGACTTATTTAATTAAGTGTCGAGGAAGGTAATTGATTGACGTATTTAATAAAGTGTCGAGGAAGGTAATTGATTGACTTATTTAATAACGTGTCGAGGAAGGTAATTGATTGACATTTAATAAAGTGTCGAGGAAAGTAATTTATTTACTTTTTTAATAAAGTGTCGAGGAAAGTAATTGATTGTCTTATTTAATAAAGTGTCGAGGAAGGTAATTAATTGACATTTAATAAAGTGTCGAGGAAAGTAATTTATTTACTTATTTAATAAAGTGTCGAGGAAAGTAATTGATTGACTTATTTAATAAAGTGTCGAGGAAAGTAATTTATTTACTTATTTAATAAAGGGTCGAGGAAAGTAATTGATTGACTTATTTAATTAAGTGTCGAGGAAGGTAATTGATTGACATTTAATAAAGTGTCGAGGAAAGTAATTTATTTACTTATTTAATAAAGTGTCGAGGAAAGTAATTGATTGTCTTATTTAATAAAGTTTCGAGGAAAGTAATTGATTGACTTATTTAATAAAGTGTCGAGGAAGGTAATTGATTGACTCATTTAATAAAGTGTGGGTGGGGTAATTGATAGACATGTTTAATAAAGTGTTAAGGGAGGTAAGTGATTTATTTAATGAATATTAAGTCGAGAGAGCTAACTGATATATGAACATTCTGTTGTGTTTGGTAATTGGTCGATTGAAAATGATTGTGTTTTAGGAGACATTGCTTGGATAAACAAAGTGCTGCTTAAGAAAATGATTGACTTGATGATCAAATGATCAGAAATATTTGATTGACTTGATGATCAAATGATCAGAAATAGTTGATTGACTTGATGATCAAATGATCAGAAATAGTTGATTGACTTGATGATCAAATGATCAGAAATATTTGATTGACTTGATGATCAAATGATCAGAAATATTTGATTGACTTGATGATCAAATGATCAGAAATATTTGATTGACTTGATGATCAAATTATCAGAAATGTTTGATTGACTTGATGATCAAATGATCAGAAATGTTTGATTGACTTGATGATCAAATTATCAGAAATATTTGATTGACTTGATGATCAAATGATCAGAAATATTTGATTGACTTCAAAAAATTAATAATCTCCTATTTTCCGTGAGTTTTATATGGAATCACTCAAAGAATGGAAAATGTAAAACTGAAATTAACAAAAGAATAGGAATGGCAAAAAGTAATGTTAATGTCATGAAAATATACTAACATCAAATCAAATAACACCAGGGCTAAAACTAAGAATAGCCAAATCTTGTATCTTCTCAACATTCAGATATGGTTCAGAAACATGGACATTAGACAATACAACGGAACAGAGAATTGAAGCCTTTGAACTGTGCATATCTACAAGTATAGATAGAATTTGATGGAAAGAAAAGAAAACAAACAATGGAGTCTTAAAACAACTAAAAATTAAAAGAGAACTACTAAATACAATTCAAACACAACAACTGCGATTTTTGGGCCATGTTAAAAAACATAACAGTTACTAAAAGTAATCCTGGAGGGGAAAATACAAGGTAAAAGAGGCAGAGGCAGACCAAGACCAACATGGACAAATAACATCAAAAGATGGACAAGTCAGCCTATGACAAACTGCACCTTCAAGCAAGAAACAGAGCAGAATGGTGCTCCATGGTAGCCATCGTTCGTTGCGGAGATGGCAAACGATGATGACGATGATGATGATGATGATGATGATGATGATATTTAAAGAATACAGAAAACTATTTGGTATTAATCAAGCTTTGAGTGACAAGATTTGAAGTCGGAATTATTCTGAGAAAAACATGACAAATGAATAGATGGGGATGTTGCCAGCTGTTGACACAGAACAAAACTAAACGGCGGATCAATCGCAAACAAGCACGTTAATGGCTAATGCTATGAGAACAATATAATGAGTGAAGAGTAATGAGAAGGAAATTAGTCTATAGCCTGGCCTGACACGTGAGAAACAGCTGTTGAAAGCTTTTAAACCGACAATCCCAATGACAGGAGAATGAACCAAACGATCTAGCTTTGTTTATCATTTCTACATTGAAAAGCACGCATTAAGAGAGCAGAGGCGGATCTTGATTACTTGACACCTGGGGCGGGTGGTTTCTTTGACATATGTTTTTGCTCAATTTGACATCACTTTTTTATGCTCTTGTAAACTTTTACTGGGTGCCACCCATGCTGAACTGTCTCCTCCCTGTTACTGCTACACCTGACAACTTCTCTTAAATTCACTTCCTTTAAATGTGTGGTCGTATCTGTGACCTGCCTTCGTGGTTTGGAAACGCTTTGTATAGAGCTTTGTAGAAAGAGGCAATTTGATCATTAGGTCCCCTCCACCGGCGAGAATGTGTTATGCCCCTTTCATCATAATCGTCATCATCATCAAGTATCATCCATGCTGGTAAAGGTTATTAAGTATCTCCACAACTCTCTACCTCGCCAGTTATTTATTATTTCTGTTCACCTGTTTCACCTCCTGCCAAGCCTTTCTCTTAAGATGTTTTCTCTTTGCTTTCCTCTATCTCTTCGTCCCTCAATTTTTTCCAGTTGTCACAACATAATACAGCTGCTCCCATCTCATTATATGGTCAAACAATGATGATTATTTCTTCCTAATATTGGAAATTAACTCTCGTTTTGCTTTGGTCTCTTTTAGAAAGTTGTCATTACTCTTCTTAGCTCCCCGTGGCATTCTGAACATTCTTCTGTAAACTACATATCTACAGCCTCCAGTGATTACCTTGTTTATTGTCCTATTGTCCATGATTCACATTCATATGTTAAGACTGGCTCTACGAAACATTTAAGAACTCTTTTTCTTGCTTCTAGTGTAAAAAAATTAAATGCACAGTACCTTCCTCATTTTTCGGAAAGCTGTTATTGTCTGAGCTATTGTGCATCTCACCCCTGTTGTACACCTACCATATAAGGTTAACATTGTTCCCAGATATTTAAATTAATTGACTTGTCTTAATATTGTCCCACTTGTCTCTATTATGCATTGCGGTGATGTCTTTTTCTTTATAACCACCATTTAGCACCCTTTAGTTACATGAAACGCTAAGAATGAGCTATTGGCCTCCTGCTGCATTCTGTGCCTGAAAGCTCGAGAAACGTTTCGACCAAACAACTGATGTAACACAATGCAGTGTGGTGTAAGGGTAGTCGTCGAGACATATTTTGTGACTTATTACTATAGTTTAACATCAGTTAATTAAAGTTAACACAATGCAGTGTGGTGTAAGGGTAGTCGTCGAGACATATTTTGTGACTTATTACTATAGCTTAACATCAGTTAATTAAAGTTAACAAAAGTAATCCTGGAGGGGAAAATACAAGATAAAAGAGGCAGACTAAGACAAACATGGACGAGTAACATCAAAAGAGGGACAAGTCAGTCTATGACAACCTGCACCATCAAAGCAAGAGACAGAGCAGAATGGCGCTCCATGGTAGCCAACCTTCGTTGCGGAGAAGGCACTCGATGATGATGAACATCAGCTAGTAACGACATTTCTGATTGGTTAACAAAAACGATCTTTACGGCATTTTCCCATTACTGGAATCTGTCTGGAGAAATTGTAGAACCGGAGAATAATGGCCACATGTCCAGTGCAGTCACCGCGAGACGTTCGCTTCTCAGATTTTATTTCATCTTCGATAAAAAAAAAAAAACAAGTTGACACTACCGAGATTCGAACCGGTGTTCATTTGGTTTTAGTCCCGACGTTTTATCGACTCGACCACACGCTCTGTGACACATTATATCGATTCCTGAGCCTACGTAAGCATCGACATTTCATATATATCCTCACCATAGGAAGAAATACAATAAACATCTGATTCTTCTTTGTCCATTATTGAGTTCTTTTACAAACAAGAGAAAACTTTGAGAAAATAAACAACATGTCAAGAATGAGACCAGGAAACACTTAATGGAGCTAGCGTCTCCTCACCACGACTGCGCCGTGTGTGTTTGTTGGAGGCTAATGCGTGCCAGCAGCACTATCTTCAACATCTGTTGCAACACAGTTTACCTTTCTCAGCTACACAAACTGTTCTTTAGCTGCGAACATCTTGCCCGCCAGCAATAGAGCCTGAACATCCCAGGAAATAGACACTTGTCATGGTCATTCTATTTAGATCTGCGATGGCCAAAACGCGGCCCGCGGCTCATATCCGGCCTGCTAGTCTATTTTTCTTAGCCCATGAAGCGGCCATAGAAATTACCGGCTTCAATACACATAAATAAAAGCTAAAAATTAATTTATAAAAACGTAATTTTGAGATAAATAATTGTCTTGTTATTTTGAGATAAATAATTGTCTTGTTATTTTGAGATAAATAATTGTCTTGTTATTTTGAGATAAATAATTGTCTTGTTATTTTGAGATAAATAATTGTCTTGTTACAAATGATAAAATATGTCGTCAAAGTGTAATCATCTTTATATGACTCAATAACATCATGTAGTTGCTGACGATGTTCTTAAGTTTGGTCCTCTGGTCCTGGCCTTGGCTATAATTCGGTCAAGCTTCAGTCTGACCGCCACTGACGTAGATAGTTGATGACTTCTCTACAAGCCGCAGTAATTCGCTATTCCCCCTTTACTCAATTGTTTTATGTCAATAGTTTCCGACATCTTGATAATGACATAAACTAGACATTGTCGAGGTATGCAATGTCTCTATTTAGCTAGTTACCAATATCGTTAAATGACCAAAAATAAAAACTAGACGTTTTGAATAGAAATAGACATTTCGTTTAATTAGCTCATGACACCTTGATAGTGACAAGAAAACTAGACATGGACGTCTAGAGTCGCTCTTTGTAACTAGCTCATGAGAGCTTGGCCCACGAGAAATGTAGAGTGAAAGCACAACTTTCAACATCCACGTAATGATAAACTTTATGTTGGTAACACAACTTTCAACATCCATGTAATGATAAACTTTATGTTGGTAACACAACTTTCAACATCCACGTAATGATAAACTTTATGTTGGTAACACAACTTTCAACATCCACTGTGTGATAACCTTTAAGATAATAAAAAAGCTAGGAATAATTCCCGCAATAGAATCCCTCATAAAGAAAAAAAACAGATACAATTGTTATGTCACGTGATAAGGCAGAATGTTCAAAACACAACGCAACGAACCTTTAATATCCGTTGCGAGAAAACCAGACCCAAGGGCCGACCACGAAAAAAAGTGGATGAAATATTAAAAACACTAGGAAACTTAAAAGCAGGATAGGCCAACAGAAGAGCAAATGATATCTCTCCTCGACGCTGAACGTCAAATGAGGAAAGAAAAAGGGACAACAATAGTTAAAGGCATATTTCGTAGAGGAACCAAGGAAGAAACGAATCATCGACATATTCAATTCAAGACAGAATAACAAAGGGAGACGACGAAAGTCTGTGGATTAAAGGTGCGGGATGTATGTAGTTGTTTATGCTGGTTGCCCTGGTTACACGCTTGGTTATCAAACTGACAATGATATATGGATGGAGTCACAGCGATGCAGCGCCAGGACGCCATTACGGCAATTGTGAGATCTACCAGGGTTATGTTATCTTGCCTCGGGAAGATAATTGTGGCAAATAGGCTGCACTTGCGCTCTCTGTCGGTAGAAATTTGGGTTGTGGTTACTGTCAGGGGACGCAATTCTTCGATATCATTGAATATATATACAGGACCTGGAAAATGTAACCAATTATTTGGGATAGTTAACTTGTGCGATATGTGTGTGTCAGTGCTGGGTTGCCAGCGTCTGCGGCAAAGCAAGTGTCTGAGGCGCCAGAGCTCTGGCAAAGCAATTATTGCGACCCTCAGCCAATACTCCTCTTCATTTTCATTTCACCCTCCTCATTTACCTTACAGCGTCGAGATAATACGTTTTAGACACTCCAACTATTGCTACTTTTATTTATTTCATTCATTTAGTTGTCTCTCTATCTCGTGTCACCAAAAACAAAATGCGAGTTACTTGATCACTTCATTTTAAACAAAAATGTTCTCTAGGTTCACATGAAGTCAGCTCTGTTTCGTCGTCCGCCGTTACAGGGAGGTTAAATTGTGGTATTTAAGTAAATTGCGACATTTGTGTTATATCAGACTTAAGTAGAGTATTGTTTGGTAACATATTGACTTCTTTTTCGATGCCTCGCCAATTGGTACAACTCGCTTGTCCGTTACGAAAGTCAGTACAGGGTGGAGTAAACAGCAAGAGAATCAGTACAGGTGGGAGTAAAACAGCAACAGAGTCAGTAAGGGACATTGGAGTAGAGGAGCAACAGAGTCAGTACAGGTACAGTAGTGTAGGGCAGCAACAGAGTCAGTACAGGGACAGTGGAGTAGAGCAACAATAGATCTAGTACAGAGACAGTAGAGTAGAGCAGCAATAGATCTAGTACAGAGACAGTAGAGTAGAGCAGCAATAGATCTAGTACAGAGACAGCAGAGTAGAGCAGCAATAGATCTAGTACAGAGACAGTAGAGTAGAGCAGCAATAGATCTAGTACAGAGACAGTAGAGTAGAGCAACAATAGATCTAGTACAGGGACAGTAGAGTAGAGCAGCAATAGATCTAGTACAGGGACAGTAGAGTAGAGCAACAATAGATCTAGTACAGGGACAGTAGAGTAGAGCAGCAATAGATCTAGTACAGAGACAGTAGAGTAGAGCAGCAATAGATCTAGTACAGGGACAGTAGAGTAGAGCAACAATAGATCTAGTACAGAGACAGTAGAGTAGTGCAACAATAGATCTAGTACAGAGACAGTGGAGTAGAGCAACAATAGATCTAGTACAGGGACAGTGGAGTAGAGCAGCAATAGATCTAGTACAGAGACAGTAGAGTAGAGCAACAATAGGTCTAGTACAGGGACAGTAGAGTAGAACAACAATAGATCTAGTACAGAGACAGTAGAGTAGAGCAACAATAGATCTAGTACAGAGACAGTGGAGTAGAGCAGCAATAGATCTAGTACAGGGACAGTAGAGTAGAGCAACAATAGATCTAGTACAGAGACAGTAGAGTAGAGCAGCAATAGATCTAGTACAGGGACAGTAGAGTAGAGCAACAATAGATCTAGTACAGGGACAGTAGAGTAGAGCAACAATAGATCTAGTACAGAGACAGTAGAGTAGAACAACAATAGATCTAGTACAGAGACAGTGGAGTAGAGCAGCAATAGATCTAGTACAGGGACAGTAGAGTAGAGCAGCAATAGATCTAGTACAGAGACAGTAGAGTAGAGCAGCAATAGATCTAGTACAGAGACAGTAGAGTAGAACAACAATAGATCTAGTACAGAGACAGTAGAGTAGAGCAACAATAGATCTAGTACAGAGACAGTGGAGTAGAGCAACAATAGATCTAGTACAGAGACAGTAGAGTAGAGCAACAATAGATCTAGTAAAGTGACAGTAGAGTAGAGCAACAATAGATCTAGTACAGAGACAGTGGAGTAGAGCAACAATAGATCTAGTACAGAGACAGTAGAGTAGAGCAACAATAGATCTAGTACAGAGACAGTGGAGTAGAGCAGCAATAGATCTAGTACAGAGACAGTAGAGTAGAGCAACAATAGATCTAGTACAGAGACAGTAGAGTAGAGCAGCAATAGATCTAGTACAGAGACAGTAGAGTAGAGCAACAATAGATCTAGTACAGAGACAGTGGAGTAGAGCAGCAATAGATCTAGTACAGAGACAGTAGAGTAGAGCAGCAATAGATGTAGTACAGGGACAGTAGAGTAGAGCAACAATAGATCTAGTACAGGGACAGTGGAGTAGAGCAGCAATAGATCTAGTACAGAGACAGTAGAGTAGAGCAGCAATAGATCAAGTACAGAGACAGTGGAGTAGAGCAACAATAGATCTAGTACAGAGACAGTAGAGTAGAGCAGCAATAGATCTAGTACAGGGACAGTGGAGTAGAGCAGCAATAGATCTAGTACAGAGACAGTGGAGTAGAGCAGCAATAGATCTAGTACAGGGACAGTAGAGTAGAGCAGCAATAGATCTAGTACAGAGACAGTGGAGTAGAGCAGCAATAGATCTAGTACAGGGACAGTAGAGTAGAGCAACAATAGATCTAGTACAGAGACAGTAGAGTAGAGCAACAATAGATCTAGTACAGGGACAGTGGAGTAGAGCAGCAATAGATCTAGTACAGAGACAGTAGAATAGAGCAACAATTGATCTAGTAAAGAGACAGTGGAGTAGAGCAACAATAGATCTAGTACAGAGACAGTAGAGTAGAGCAGCAATAGATCTAGTACAGGGACAGTGGAGTAGAGCAGCAATAGATCTAGTACAGAGACAGTAGAATAGAGCAACAATAGATCTAGTACAGAGACAGTGGAGTAGAGCAACAATAGATCTAGTACAGAGACAGTGGAGTAGAGCAACAATAGATCTAGTACGGAGACAGTAGAGTAGAGCAACAATAGATCTAGTACAGGGACAGTGGAGTAGAGCAACAATAGATCTAGTACAGAGACAGTGGAGTAGAGCAGCAATAGATCTAGTGCAGGGACAGTAGAGTAGAGCAACAATAGATCTAGTACAGAGACAGTAGAGTAGAGCAACAATAGATCTAGTACAGGGACAGTGTAGTAGAGCAGCTATAGATCTAGTACAGAGACAGTAGAGTAGAGCAGCAATAGATCTAGTACAGAGACAGTAGAGTAGAGCAACAATAGATCTAGTACAGGGACAGTAGAGTAGAGCAACAATAGATCTAGTACAGAGACAGTAGAGTAGAGAAGCAATAGATCTAGTACAGAGACAGTGGAGTAGAGCAACAATAGATCTAGTACAGGGACAGTAGAGTAGAGCAACAATAGATCTAGTACAGGGACAGTAGAGTAGAGCAGCAATAGATCTAGTACAGAGATAGTAGAGTAGAGCAACAATAGATCTAGTACAGAGACAGTAGAGTAGAGAAGCAATAGATCTAGTACAGAGACAGTAGAGTAGAGCAACAATAGATCTAGTACAGAGACAGTAGAGTAGAGAAGCAATAGATCTAGTACAGAGACAGTGGAGTAGAGCAACAATAGATCTAGTACAGGGACAGTAGAGTAGAGCAACAATAGATCTAGTACAGGGACAGTAGAGTAGAGCAACAATAGATCTAGTACAGAGACAGTAGAGTAGAGAAGCAATAGATCTAGTACAGAGACAGTGGAGTAGAGCAACAATAGATCTAGTACAGAGACAGTGGAGTAGAGCAACAATAGATCTAGTACAGAGACAGTAGAGTAGAGCAGCAATAGATCTAGTACAGAGACAGTGGAGTAGAGCAACAATAGATCTAGTACAGAGACAGTGGAGTAGAGAAGCAATAGATCTAGTACAGAGACAGTGGAGTAGAGCAGCAATAGATCTAGTACAGGACAGTGGAGTAGAGCAACAATAGATCTAGTACAGGGACAGTGGAGTAGAGCAACAATAGATCTAGTACAGGGACAGTAGAGTAGAGCAGCAATAGATCTAGTACAGGGACAGTGGAGTAGAGCAACAATAGATCTAGTACAGGGACAGTAGAGTAGAGCAGCAATAGATCTAGTACAGGGACAGTAGAGTAGAGCAGCAATAGATCTAGTACAGGGACAGTGGAGTAGAGCAGCAATAGATCTAGTACAGAGACAGTAGAGTAGAGCAGCAATAGATCTAGTACAGAGACAGTAGAGTAGAGAAGCAATAGATCTAGTACAGGGACAGTGGAGTAGAGCAGCAATAGATCTAGTACAGGGACAGTGGAGTAGAGCAACAATAGATCTAGTACAGAGATAGTAGAGTAGAGCAGCAATAGATCTAGTACAGGGACAGTAGAGTAGAGCAGCAATAGATCTAGTACAGGGACAGTAGAGTAGAGCAGCAATAGATCTAGTACAGGGACAGTAAAGTAGAGCAGCAATAGATCTAGTACAGGGACAGTAGAGTAGAGCAGCTATAGATCTAGTACAGGGACAGTAGAGTAGAGCAGCAATAGATCTAGTACAGGGACAGTAGAGTAGAGCAACAATAGATCTAGTACAGGGACAGTAGAGTAGAGCAACAATAGATCTAGTACAGGGACAGTAGAGTAGAGCAACAATAGATCTAGTACAGGGACAGTAGAGTAGAGCAGCAATAGATCTAGTACAGGGACAGTAGAGTAGAGCAGCAATAGATCTAGTACAGGGACAGTTGGGTAGAGCAGCAATAGATCTAGTACAGGGACAGTAGAGTAGAGCAGCAATAGATCTAGTACAGGGACAGTAGAGTAGAGCTACAATAGATCTAGTACAGGGACAGTGGAGTAGAGCTACAATAGATCTAGTACAGGGACAGTGGAGTAGAGCAGCAATAGATCTAGTACAGGGACAGTGGAGTAGAGCAACAATAGATCTAGTACAGGGACAGTGGAGTAGAGCAACAATAGATCTAGTACAGAGACAGTAGAGTAGAGAAGCAATAGATCTAGTACAGGGACAGTGGAGTAGAGCAACAATAGATCTAGTACAGAGACAGTGGAGTAGAGCAACAATAGATCTAGTACAGGGACAGTAGAGTAGAGCAACAATAGATCTAGTACAGAGACAGTAGAGTAGAGCAACAATAGATCTAGTACAGAGACAGTAGAGTAGAGCAACAATAGATCTAGTACAGAGACAGTAGAGTAGAGCAACAATAGATCTAGTACAGGGACAGTAGAGTAGAGCAGCAATAGATCTAGTACAGGGACAGTAGAGTAGAGCAGCAATAGATCTAGTACAGGGACAGTGGAGTAGAGCAGCAATAGATCTAGTACAGGGACAGTAGAGTAGAGCAGCAATAGATCTAGTACAGGGACAGTAGAGTAGAGCAGCAATAGATCTAGTACAGGGACAGTAGAGTAGAGCAGCAATAGATCTAGTACAGGGACAGTAGAGTAGAGCAACAATAGATCTAGTACAGGGACAGTGGAGTAGAGCAGCAATAGATCTAGTACAGAGACAGTAGAGTAGAGCAGCAATAGATCTAGTACAGAGACAGTAGAGTAGAGCAGCAATAGATCTAGTACAGAGACAGTAGAGTAGAGCAGCAATAGATCTAGTACAGAGACAGTGGAGTAGAGCAACAATAGATCTAGTACAGGGACAGTGGAGTAGAGCAACAATAGATCTAGTACAGAGACAGTAGAGTAGAGCAGCAATAGATCTAGTACAGGGACAGTGGAGTAGAGCAACAATAGATCTAGTACAGAGACAGTAGAGTAGAGCAACAATAGATCTAGTACAGAGACAGTAGAGTAGAGCAGCAATAGATCTAGTACAGAGACAGTGGAGTAGAGCAACAATAGATCTAGTACAGGGACAGTGGAGTAGAGCAGCAATAGATCTAGTACAGGGACAGTAGAGTAGAGCAGCAATAGATCTAGTACAGGGACAGTAGAGTAGAGCTACAATAGATCTAGTACAGGGACAGTGGAGTAGAGCTACAATAGATCTAGTACAGGGACAGTGGAGTAGAGCAGCAATAGATCTAGTACAGGGACAGTGGAGTAGAGCAACAATAGATCTAGTACAGGGACAGTGGAGTAGAGCAACAATAGATCTAGTACAGAGACAGTAGAGTAGAGAAGCAATAGATCTAGTACAGGGACAGTGGAGTAGAGCAACAATAGATCTAGTACAGAGACAGTGGAGTAGAGCAACAATAGATCTAGTACAGGGACAGTAGAGTAGAGCAGCAATAGATCTAGTACAGAGACAGTAGAGTAGAGCAACAATAGATCTAGTACAGAGACAGTAGAGTAGAGCAGCAATAGATCTAGTACAGAGACAGTGGAGTAGAGCAACAATAGATCTAGTACAGGGACAGTGGAGTAGAGCAGCCACGAGATATCAACAGCAAGCGGGTCTGTTGAATATCGCCACCGTAATGCCTCTAACAGAAACAAATATCACAATTCTTTCTATTGAAATACGTGCTCTGTTGGGACGACTGGGTGAGTTACTCATTTAGCGAGACTGATAAGCCAAAAGCTCACTGCTTAAGGACAAACATAAACAATAGGATATATGTCGCTGCTTATGTACCATTTTGAAATGTAAAATTTATTTTTAAAAAATATTACTGACCGATATTTGGAAATGATTGTGGAAACTCTCGTGAGTCTTGTGGTGTTCTAGTTCTGTGCTGTGCAGTGGCGTATACTGGTTTTGGGGTCTGGGCTAACGCTGACATTATAAATAAATACATTCAGTAGGCTTACATAAAGTAATATTTTCTAATGACTTCACTACATTTTAAATTGCTTACTTATTTATGTTAATTATATCCGTCTTGTTTGGGTCGAAAATGTCTTGATGACTTTGTCATTGAAACTACTTTTGGGTTGGTTTCTAAGTTTCTGAGGGAATGATTTCTCAATAGACAGTAATGCCAAACCAGATAAGCGTTCTTGTGTCTGAGTTGAGCGACAATAAGATTTAATTCTCATGAGAGCAGAAAAAGTTCTTTCTACAGATGCTGATGCGCATAACGTAGTTATAAATAGCTAAGGAAGTTCCAGTAATCAGACATTGTTTCAGTTTCACTTTGTGACGATTCTGATTGGCTAGAGCTAAAAATAACCTATGAAACCGCATTAGTGTAGAGGTTTCATTGCCGTTTAATTTTGACGATAATTTTTTAATGTCAAGGTCGTAAATACAAGGTCAGGATAGAGGAAAAATTTACCGCTGGCTAATAGAGGTTGCAATGTAGTTTCGGTTTCACCCACAAACGTTATGGTGGCCAGAGGAAAACCTTGCTTTAATAAATGCAAATCAAAGCAAATAAATCATATTGGACTACGAAATGTGTAATAGAATATTAGAAAATTATAAAAATATTTTTACTCGAATATAATTATAAACAAATATAATAAATTATCATTTCCTTTTGTATTTCGTTAATACGTTCAGGCTACCGGCGGGAGCTGCGGGTTCATAGAGAATACGCCTTTGGTGCTGTAGGACTCATTTTTTTTAGAGCGAAATGATCGGATTGATCATAAATGATATAGCAAGATGGATACCGGTTGTTATTATTTATATAATGCCACGAGTTGACACGGACAGGAGCCCCTGGACTCACTGAGTTTTGTGCCACGAGTTGACACGGACAGGAGCTCTTGGACTCACTGAGTTTTGTGCCACGAGTTGACACGGACAGGAGCTCTTGGACTCACTGAGTTTTGTGCCACGAGTTGACACGGACAGGAGCTCTTGGGCTCACTGAATTTTGTGCCACGAGTTGACACGGACAGGAGCTCTTGGACTGACTGAGTTTTGTGCCACGAGTTGACACGGACAGGAGCTCTTGGACTCACTGAGTTTTGTGCCACGGGTTGACACGGACAGGAGCTCTTGGACTCACTGAGTTTTGTGTCACGGGTTGACACGGACAGGAGCCCTTGGACTCACTGAGTTTTGTGCCACGGGTTGACACGGACAGGAGCCCTTGGACTCACTGAGTTTTGTGCCACGAGTTGACACGGACAGGAGCTCCTGGACTCACTGAGTTTTGTGCCACGAGTTGACACGGACAGGAGCTCTTGGACTCACTGAGTTTTGTGCCACGAGTTGACACGGACAGGAGCCCTTGAACTAACTGAGTTTTGTGCCACGAGTTGACACGGACAGGAGCTCTTGGACTCACTGAGTTTTGTGCCACGAGTTGACACGGACAGGAGCTCTTGGACTCACTGAGTTTTGTGCCACGAGTTGACACGGACAGGAGCTCTTGGGCTCACTGAATTTTGTGCCACGAGTTGACACGGACAGGAGCTCTTGGACTGACTGAGTTTTGTGCCACGAGTTGACACGGACAGGAGCTCTTGGACTCACTGAGTTTTGTGCCACGAGTTGACACGGACAGGAGCTCTTGGACTCACTGAGTTTTGTGCCACGAGTTGACACGGACAGGAGCCCTTGGACTCACTGAGTTTTGTGCCACGAGTTGACACGGACAGGAGCCCTTGGACTCACTGAGTTTTGTGCCACGAGTTGACACGGACAGGAGCCCTTGGACTCACTGAGTTTTGTGCCACGAGTTGACACGGACAGGAGCCCTTGGACTCACTGAGTTTTGTGCCACGGGTTGACACGGACAGGAGCTCTTGGACTCACTGAGTTTTGTGCCACGAGTTGACACGGACAGGAGCCCTTGGACTCACTGAGTTTTGTGTCACGAGTTACAGGAGCCCTTGGACTCACTGAGTTTTGTGCCACGGGTTGACACGGACAGGAGCTCTTGGACTCACTGAGTTTTGTGCCACGAGTTGACACGGACAGGAGCTCTTGGACTCATTGAGTTTTGTGCCACGAATCGACACGGACAGGAGCTCTTGGACTCACTGAGTTTTGTGCCACGAGTTGACACGGATAGGAGCTCTTGGACTCACTGAGTTTTGTGCCACGAGTCGACACGGACAGGAGCTCTTGGACTCACTGAGTTTTTGCCACGAGTTGACACGGACAGGAGCTCTTGGACTCACTGAGTTTTGTGCCACGAGTTGACACGGACAGGAGCTCTTGGACTCACTGAGTTTTGTGCCACGAGTTGACACGGACAGGAGCTCTTGGACTCACTGCGTTTTGTGCCACGAGTTGACACGGACAGGAGCTCTTGGACTCACTGAGTTTTGTGCCACGAGTTGAGAGTTGACACGGACAGGAGCTCTTGGACTCACTGAGTTTTGTGGGTGGCCGGTTAGCGCAATCGATAGGCGGTTGGCTTACCACGGCAACAGCCGGGGTTCGTACCCTGGCGAGGACACCTTCTTCTTCTTCTTCTACCTTTTTAGCTCCCAGTGGAGCATAGGTCTTCAACAAACACTTTCCAAGTCGTTCTGTTTTTTGCAATTCTTTTAAGATCATTCCATGTCTTCCCCATCATCTTCATCTCTGCTTCAATCTGTCTTCTCCAAGAATTCCTTGGTCTTCCTCTTTGTCTTTTCCCCTGGGGATTCCAAAAAAGGGCCTGTTGTGTAATACTCTCAGTTGGTTTCCGTAGTGTGTGTCCTATCCATCGCCATCGTCTTCGCTGTATTTCTTTATCCACTGGTATTTGACCAGTACATTTCCATAATTCCACGTTAGTGACTTTGTCCTGCCATTTCCATCCCTTTATTCTGCGCAAGCATCCATTAATGAAAGTCTGTACCTTCGTGATTGTCAATTTTGTTATTCTCCATGTTTCACAGCCATATAATAGAACCGACTTAACATTGGAGTTGAAAATTTGTATTTTTGTATTTAGCCTAATTTCTTTGGATTTCCATATGTTTCCCAGTGCAATGAAAGCTCCTCTTGCTTTTGATATCCTTATTTTGGTATCGTTTTCTGTTCCTCCCTCTTTATCTATATTACTGCCCAGATATATATAAGATTGTACGTCTAGTAGAGGTATTTCTCCTAGTTTTATTTGGTTATTGCCAACTGCATTAATTCTCATAATGTTGGTCTTATCTCTATTAATCTTTAGTCCTAGCTGTTGTGATCTCTCATCTAATATACTCATTTTATCTTGCATCTGTTGGTGGCTGTGTGATAGGAGAGCTATGTCATCAGCAAAGTCTAAATCATCAAGTTGTTTGGTCAGTGACCACTGGATCCCATTTCTGTTGTTTTGAGTTATTTTCATAATCCAATCTATGGCCAGTAGAAAGAGAAATGGAGACAGAAGGCATCCTTGCCTTACTCCTGTTCTTATTTCAAATGCTTCTGTAAGCTGTCCTTCATGCACCACACTACATTTGTTCCTTCATACATTGTTTTTATCAGGTTAATAAACTTTATGGGGATTCCATAATGACTCAGCAACTTCCAAAGCATTCTTCTGTCTAAACTATCAAATGCCTTTTCGTAATCTATGAATCCAATATAAAGTGGGGATTTTAGTTCTAAACTTTGTTCAACTATTATACGTAGAGTAGTTATTTGATCAGCACATGATCTGTTCTTCCTAAAACCTGCTTGTTCATCTCTCAAGTGTTTCTCTATAGCCTCTTTTAGTCTCTCCAGAATGATTCTGCCTAATATTTTTCCTGGCACTGATAGTAGCATAATTCCCCTATAATTTGTGCACTCCTGTAAACTTCCTTTCTTTGGTAGTTTGATCATATAACCTTCTCTCCAGTCTTTAGGTATTTCTTCCCTCTCCCAAATTTTATCCAATAGATTATGTAACATCTTGGTAGAGGTGATAATATCTGCTTTGATGGCTTCCGAAGGAATTTCATCTGGTCCTGTGGCTTTACCATCTTTTAATAGTTTGATGGCTTTCATTATTTCTTCTTTGCTTGGTTTTCCGCAGTTAACGTGTAATTCTTCTTCTGCTGGTAGTATATCTGGAGGATTATTTGAGCCGGGTCTGTTCAAAAGTTCTTCAAAGTGCTCCTTCCATCTCTCCATTTGTTCCCTTATATTACTAAGCAGATTTCCTTTCTTATCTTTGATAAAGGTGTTGATCTGTTTGTATTTTCCACCTAATTTCTTTGTGCTGTTGTACAGTTCTTTCATATTCCTTTATTTGCTGCTTCTTCTGCCTCTTTAGCTAATTCATCTATATATTTCCTCTTATCCCTTTTAATGCATCTTCTCACTTCTTTGTTCACCTCTGTGTAAGCTTCCTGTGTCTTGGCTTTATTACTTCTTGTTTTGCTTTTATTTATGTCTGCTTTCTTGTTCTTTCTTTCTTTAATTTTATCCAGGGTCTCTGCTGTCATCCATGCCTTATTCTGGCGTTCTCTTTTCCCAGTGTTTCTTCGCATGTCTCTTTCCATATATTTTTTACCTGTTTCCAATGATCTTCTATATTTATTGTATTTTCTAGTTGTTGGAGGACTTGGTATTTGTTTGATATTGTGACTGCGAATTTATCTTTAATTCCTTGTTCTTTAAGAAACCCTACATTGAAATACTTTCTGCCCTTATTCGTTGTAGTATACCTTTTTAATTTAATTTTAAGTTGGCTAACAGAAGATGATGATCAGAAGCTATATCTGCCCCTCTATATACTTTTACATCCTGTAAGGATGACTTAAACTTATTATTAATACATATGTGATCAATTTGGTTTTCCGTTCTATGATCTGGTGACATCCATGTAGCTTTGTGTATTCTTTTATGTTGGAATATTGTTCCTCCTAGGCTCATTTGATTAAGGGCGCAGAAATTCACAAATATCTCTCCATTCTCGTTTATATCTCCAAGTCCATGTTTTCCCATAATCTCTTCGAAGCCTCTGTTGTCTGATCCTACCTTAGCATTTAGGTCTCCCATCAAGATTATAATATCCTTGGCTCGTCTTGCATCCATCTGGCATTGTAGCTGTTTATAAAAATCATCTTTAACTGAGTCATCTTTATCGTTGGTTGGTGCATAGCATTGTATAATGTGTAATTTTATTTTGTTTTGGTTGTTCTAAATGTTGCTCTCACCAGTCTTGGTCGAGGACACCTGGGTTTTACAAATTCCCTAAAAATTAGTACCTCTGAAGTCGGAGTAAATCTGCCTGCATGGCGAGGGGCATCCTGTAAGGGGATAAAACAGACTTTACACGCAAAATTCAGTCCCATAAAATTGAGTGGATGGGACTTCGTCAGAGGTCAAAGCTGACGAAAGCGAACGAACAAACGAACTGAGTTTTGTGCCACGAGTTGACACGGACAGGAGCTCTTGGACTCACTGAGTTTTGTGTCACGAGTTGAGAGTTGACACGGACAGGAGCTCTTGGACTCACTGAGTTTTGTGCCACGAATTGACACGGACAGGAGCTCTTGGACTCACTGAGTTTTGTGCCACGAGTTGACACGGACAGGAGCTCTTGGACTCACTGAGTTTTGTGCCACGAGTTGACACGGACAGGAGCTCTTGGACTCACTGAGTTTAGTGGCGCGAGTTGACACGGACAGGAGCTCTTGGACTCACTGAGTTTTGTGTCACGAGTTGAGAGTTGACACGGACAGGAGCTCTTGGACTCACTGAGTTTTGTGCCACGAGTTGACACGGACAGGAGCTCTTCGACTCACTGAGTTTTGTGCCACGAGTTGACACGGACAGGAGCTCTTGGACTCACTGAGCTTTGTGCCACGAGTTGACACGGACAGGAGCTCTTGGACTCACTGAGTTTAGTGGCGCGAGTTGACACGGACAGGAGCTCGTGGACTCACTGAGTTTTGTGGCGCGAGTTGACACGGACAGAAGCTCTTGGACTCACTGAGTTTTGTGCCACGAGTTGAGAGTTGACACGGACAGGAGCTCTTGGACTCACTGAGTTTTGTGCCACGAGTTGACACGGACAGGAGCTCTTGGACTCACTGAGTTTTGTGCCACGAGTTGACACGGACAGGAGCTCTTGTACTCAATGAGTTTTGCGGGTCATATTGGCCTCCTTGACATTTCTGGCTTTCACTGTAGAAGTTGGAGTTTGCCTAGTCCCAGGCACTGCTGGGAGACTACTTATCCAGCCTGGAGGTACTGCAATACTAGGTCTTCTATATCAGTAAGAGCCATAACTACAGGGAACACAGCGATCCTAGCAGCCTGTTTTAATGCAATCTCAATACTAGGTCTTCTATATCAGTAAGAGCCACAACTACAGGGAACACGGCGATCCTAGCAGCCTGTTTTAACGCAATTTCAATACTAGGTCTTCTATATCAGTAAGAGCCACAACTACAGGGAACACGGCGATCCTAGTAGCCTGTTTTAACGAAATTTCAATACTAGGTCTTCTATACCAGTAAGAGCGACAACTACAGGGAACACGGCTATCCTAGCAGCCTGTTTTAACGCAATTTCAATACTAGGTCTTCTATATCAGTAAGAGCCACAACTACAGGGAACACGGCTATCCTAGCAGCCTGTTTTAACGCAATTTCAATACTAGGTCTTCTATATCAGTAAGAGCCACAACTACAGGGAATACGGCTATCCTAGCAGCCTGTTTTAACGCAATTTCATACTATAAAGTAAGAGCCACCACTACAGGGAACACGGCTATCCTAGCAGCCTGTTTTAACGCAATTTCAATACTAGGTCTTCTATATCAGTAAGAGCCACCACTACAGGGAACACGGCGATCCTAGCAGCCTGTTTTAACGCAATTTCAATACTAGGTCTTCTATATCAGTAAGAGCCACCACTACAGGGAACACGGCGATCCTAGCAGCCTGTTTTAACGCAACCTGTTACCTATGGATGATGGGAGAACACACAATAAGCACAATAGACGACCTATTGGAAGCATACTACAGGGTGTACATAAAATCTGGACACAGAGGCAAATTTCAAGAAATAAAATTTATGAACAAGTTATTCAATTGGAACATTAAATAACGTCTTCAATATGATTCCCATCATTTGCGATGCAGAGGTTGGTGATCTTGGCCAAATTCACGTGAACTCGATGTCATAAATCCACATTGTTGTCAAGCACACTCACTCTTGATGCGTTCAATCAAGTGTGTTAAATCTTGTGATGTTCATTAAGTTCATCTTCTCCTTTAGCATACCCCAGTTAAAGAAGTCAAGGGGGGTAAGGTCAGGGGAAGGAGGGGACCACCCCACATGACCACGTCGTTAAATCTTGCTAGGGAAACTGTCATTCAGCCAATCTCGTTGTAATTTATTTCCTATGTGTCCAGACATTATGGAAACCCTGTAGAAACGAGTCTTGGATATAACAACATGGAGCTGCACTGGGCCCCGTCCCTGTAGCATGAAACAATGGTAGGGGCGCGTTGGTCGGGTTAAACATAGAGCTGCACTGGGTGCCGTTCCTGTAGCATGAAACAATGGTAGGGGCGCGTTGGTCGGGTTAAACATATAACTGCACTGGGCCCCGTCCCTGTAGCATGAAACAATGGTAGGGGCGCGTTGGTCGGGTTAAACATAGAACTGCACTGGGCCCCGTCCCTGTAGAACGAAACAATTGTAGGGGCACGTTGGTCGGGTTAAACATAGAACTGCACTGGGCCCCGTCCCTGTAGCATGAAACAATGGTAGGGGCGCGTTGGTCGGGTTAAACATAGAACTGCACTGGGCCCCGTCCCTGTAGAACGAAACAATGGTAGGCGCGCGTTGGTCGGGTTAAACATAGAGCTGCACTGGGCCCCATCCCTGTAGAACGAAACAATGGTAGGCGCGCGTTGGTCGGGTTAAACATAGAGCTGCACTGGGCCCCGTCCCTGTAGAACGAAACAATGGTAGGCGCGCGTTGGTCGGGTTAAACATAGAGCTGCACTGGGCCCCGTCCCTGTAGAACGAAACAATGGTAGGCGCGCGTTGGTCGGGTTAAACATAGAGCTGCACTGGGCCCCATCCCTGTAGAACGAAACAATGGTAGGCGCGCGTTGGTCGGGTTAAACATAGAGCTGCACTGGGCCCCGTCCCTGTAGAACGAAACAGTGGTAGGCGCGCGTTGGTCGGGTTGAAAAGAGATCGAATCTGACACACTGAATCAGTTTGTTCAGTCAACTATTTGCTTGCTTGCGTTCGCCCGACAACTCTAGAAATACACCTCTTCAACATCCACTCGTACAATGACGTGAGGTGGCGCGTGTACGTTGTGTTGTGGTTTTCAGCAATACTGATACTTGTGCCTTTCGGCCCAATGCATCCGACTTCAGCATGTTATTTTTTAGTGCCGGGTTGTTTTCCCTCTTCGATCTCTAATCGCTTGACAAGACTAGACAGGTTAATATGTTTCTAGAAGCACTTCGAAGACGTGGGGTAGGGTCTGGATGGTTCTGGTTCACCGATCCTGGCGCCAGCCCTCAGATGTGGGTCGTTGACAGCTCTCAGCTCTGCTGCTGCTAGGCGCCTGGCCTACAGTCAACAATTTAAGAGATCAACCAGTTAGTTTATTAACGAAACTAAATTAAGGCCTGATACGACTTTGAATTCTGTGCTTTATCAGAGATCTTAAATCTTGACCATTGCATGCTCGCTAATTTCACATGATACTTGTAGAGTACAGGCGTACGAGTGGATTATTAATCAGACATGAAACAATTGTATATGGATTTAAGAAACTAATTGTGAATAAATCATCATCATCAAGTACCGAGCCTGCTGGCGTAGGTGATCATGTCTCTCCACAACTTTCGATCTCCACAGTTATTTATCATTTCTGTTGTTGACCTTCTGCCAAGCCAATTTCCTAAGCTGTCTGGTATTTTTTCTCTTTGCTTCCCTCTATCTCTTCGTTTCTCAATTTTTCCAGTTGTTACAATATATTTCAGTTGTTCTCTTCTCATTACATGGCCAAAAAATTATGAGATTCTTCTAATATTGGAAATTAGCTCCCTTTTTGCTTTGACCTCTCTCAGAACATCTTCATTACTCTTCTTAGCTGTCCATGGTATTCTCAACATTCTTCTGTAAAACCACATTTCTACAGACTCCAGTGATTTTCTTCTCAGCTGTCTTATTGTCCATGATTCACATCCATATGTTAAGACTGGCTCTACATAACATTTAAGAACTCTTTTTCTTGTTTCTATTGTCAAAAATGGATTGCATAGTATCTTCCTCATTTTTCGGAAAGCTGCTTTTGCCTGAGCCATTCTGCATCTCACTTC
Organism: Megaustenia siamemsis; assembly: GCA_032433765.1. NCBI lineage: Eukaryota > Metazoa > Mollusca > Gastropoda > Stylommatophora > Ariophantidae > Megaustenia > Megaustenia siamemsis. The sequence continues at coordinate 82,478,623 of JAVIAB010000156.1, read as the reverse complement.
TTTTGTGAATAAATAAATGTGTGAAATATGGATACAAAATACTGTGGATACCTGTGAATAAATAAATGTGTGAAATATGGATAAAAAATACTATTTGTGGATAAATAAATCTGTTATATGTGTATCATCAACTGTATGTTTATAAATAAATATGTGGATTGTGAATAAAAAAATTATACGTGAATTGTGGATAAAAAAAACTATCTGTTTATAAATAAATATGTTGATTGTGGATAGAAAACTATCCGTGGAAAAATAAATATGTGGATTGCGGATAAAAAATGTGTATTATAATATGTGGATTATGGATAAACGAACCTATGGATGATTAATAAACACAGAGTAGAACATATGCTCCTTAGCTGTCGACTCCACGATAGAGGCAGAGTAACATTCCGAACGACGTGAATGGCAAATTATGTGGTGACAAGAGCGTGAATTACTGCTGGGTTGGGGGATTAACAAACCAGAGTTGATCAAGATCCTACAGGACCATTCCGTGCCAGTCCGACGTTTAACTAGTCAGATTAAGTGAATTTGGACCGAAATATAAAGGCAAATCCGGAACCAACATTGTTATGCCAAAGTCGGATGTATCGGTCCGTCATGTGCAGGTATCGTATTTGTTGCAAATCACGGCAAAACATTAAATCATTTTAAGTTCGCGATGACAAGAAGTGAGTGAACGTCGAGCTAACGCAACAGAAGAAGACGAAACCACAATGTGGTTACCAGCGAAATGAATTAGTTTGAATTTTGGAAGACAAACTAACAAGTAGACAGAGAAATAGAAGAAGCTGTAGTTGAAGAGAAAGAATGACAAAGAAAGTAAGACGCAGAAAATGTAACAGAAACTAAGGAAGAAATAAGGAAACTTCTGAACAAATAGTGACGCAAATTATGGACAGAGCATGTGGGGTGTTAAGATCAATTTGATTCTTCTAATGTTGTCTTGCAGATTGTGTAATGGCGAAGTACGACACATTCAACACGGTCTTTTAGGTTGTGCTAGACCGCAATTGTGGTCCAAAAATAAAAGTGAAAATCACTTTTTGATCAAATACTTGATTCTGATCTAGAATGAAGTCTCTTAAATGATGAAGGTACATGTTAGAAACGTGCTGGGAACAAAAGGTAAGGCCGGTAGGAGCTGTGAGGGACAGAAAATAAGAAATGTGGAGAAGAGGAAACTATCTGCTTGAGTACTTTCCCTTCTAGAGTTACCTGGAGCCTCCGTGGCCAGATTTTGTATCAAAACATGCCAGTTTTCCAGGCAACCATCAACAATGGCATGAGTGGTGGAGCATCTTTAGCGCAAGGCGCACTCCAGGTGTTCAGTCGCTTTCTGGTTACTGCTTCATGCAAGATTATTACTAACATACAGTGAGCTGTGCGTTTCATCTGTTTTGATTGTGCTTCGATAATCCGATTGTTTACGATGAATGATGATGTCGTATGATGGAGAGAACAGATGTCTGTGTTCACTTTCTGAGCGGTTTCGCCTTATGTCTTTTGACGTGTGCTGAGACTGCTATGATGGGGTCTACAGCTACCTTTCTTTGTTTGGGAGATGAGTTAGTAATTCGGATGATTCCACTGGCACGGGCGGTTGAGCAATTATGGATTTTAATTCGTTTGCAGTGATACCGGGGCTTTGCATAACCATAACCAAACTAACATTTGATTTCCTTCTGCACAGATCACGTGGCATTAAAAAAATGTTTATACGAAACGTATTGATCCTGTTTACTTCGTGGCTTAGTGTTTCAGACTCTATTCAAGTCATTTCTCAAGCACCAGCTTCTGTCTCCCTGGAAGAGCCGGCCCTGTGTTTACTTCCGGCCTGTGCAAGCTGAACTTCGGCGCCATTTTTGAGTTTAATTATAAACATTTTCAAAAAGAAAAAAAAAACTTGATGGCGCCCCTAAACTCATAGCACGCCCGGGGTAACTGCCCTCTTTGCTGGTACCTTGAACCGGACCTGTCTCCAAGAGAGAGGTGATGGGTTAACATATAGTTCCAGGCTGTTTCCAAAGCAAGAGGGGACGACGTACATGTATAGCTCCGATATTTTTTGTTTATCTTCATCTCTATAATTATGTTGAAATGAACAGATAGGAGACGAATCAATGCAAGAACACGTGCCGAGCTGTGTAAGAAGGCGTTGGAATCACATCATTCATGTTCTGAGAATGAATGAAGAAAGACTTCCCCATCAGGCATTCATGTGGAAACCATCTGGTAAAAGAAACAAGGCAGACCAAGAAAATCGCTACGCACAAAAATTACTAGGGAAGGCTCAACCATTGGATTCAACTACAAGAACTACAAAACCTAGCAACAGATCGTTGTCGTGGAGAGCTATCACGTCCGCCCTATGTGTCCACTTCAGGCCGAGAGGAAAATGAATGATGAATGATGGAAAGATTTCTAAACTGCTATTACCTTGCTACTTTGTTATATTTCAAGACCCAGTCACATAGGCAAAGAGAGAAAATTCAATAAAAAATTCACGCTTTAAGTTTATATATCTCACTTGCAATCAATTCCTTCTTGGAAACTGATCCTTCCTTCTTGGAACCTGTCCCTTCCTTCTTTGAACCTACCCTTCCTTCTTGGAAATTATCCCTTCCTTCTCGGAACCTGTCCCTTCCTTCTTGGAACCTATCCCTTTCTTCTTGGAAATGATCCCTTCCTTCTCGGAATCTGTCCCTTCCTTCTTGGAACCTGTCCTTCCTTCTTGGAACCTGTCCCTTCCTTCTTGAAACTTGCCCCTTCCTGTTTGGAATTTGCCCTTTCTATGTAGGAACCTGTCCCTACATTGTTGGAACCTGTAGAACTGTAACAACATATATTATACTTATATATTATACTTTACTTCTCATCATCAACTTTGACTCATTATCTCTGCATCAGCGAAATTACATTTTTCCAAATACATCGCCATCATTTTCCTCTACTTTCCCACAGCATTAAACGAATCTCCTTTATGTTAAGGCCGATGATCTTCACGAACGAATCTCCTTTCATGATAGGGCCGATTATCTTCATAAACGAATCTCATTTCATGATAGGGCCGATTATCTTCATAAACGAATCTCCTTTCATGATAGGGCCGATTATCTTCACGAACGAATCTCCATTCATGATAGGGCCGATTATCTTCCCGAACGAATCTCCATTCATGATAGGGCCGATTATCTTCACAAACGAATCTCCATTCATGATAGGGCCGATTATCTTCACAAACGAATCTCCATTCATGATAGGGCCGATTATCTTCACGAACGAATCTCCATTCATGATATGGCCGATGATCTTTACGAACGAATCTCCTTTCATGACAGAGCCGATAATCTTCATGAACGAATCTCCTTTCAAGATAGGGCTGATGATCTTCACGAACGAATCTCCTTTCATGATAGGGCCGATTATCTTCACAAACGAATCTCCATTCATGATAGGGCCGATTATCTTCATGAACGAATCTCCATTCATGATAGGGCCGATAATCTTCACGAACAATTCTCCATTCATGATAGGGCCGATTATCTTCACGAACGAATCCCCATTCATGATAGGGCCGATAATCTTCACGAACAATTCCCAATTCATGATAGTGCCGATTATCTTCACGAACGAATCTCCATTCATGATCATGCCTATGTGTTTCACGATCGTGCACTTTTACCACACTTCGTAGCTGATCATATTTTACATCCACAAAATTCTGCTGCTGTTTACTTCCTTGTTATCTATGACATCACTAGTCTTACTTCTACTATGTCTAGTCCCCCCTCCTCCCCCGGGGGCCAAGTTCATACTTTCCACAATTTTATTTAGCTGTGTTGTATTTTGTGCCTTGAATTTGTGAATATAGCTTGTTTCCTATTCTTCAGGAAGGCTTTTTCTGGAGCGTTGTGGTTTCTTTTGTTCTCCTGTTCACCTAACAGCTCAATGTATGTTTATGGTGTGTTTTATTAACGGCCGTGTTTTGTGACAGAAAAATATGGCCGTCTTTTTAGGGGATGGGTGGTGGGGATTATATCTTGATTGTGCTAAAGTTGATTATCCTTGAGTTGATGTTCAAAATGTACAAGATACATGATGTTTATTCCAATGACTAGGTTTATGAGAGGTTTATTAACGGAACGTATGAGAGCATACAGAAACCTAATAGATATGTATGCGAATATAAGAAATAAAATATAAAATACAAGACAAATATGTTTCACCGATAAGAATAAAGCCTACGGAGATTGCGAATATAAGTTTTAAAAATAGTTCAACGTTAATTGAAAGACCGATGAAGAAAATTATGCACAACCACGAGAAAGAAAGAAAGAAAGAAAGAAAGAAAGAAAGATAGAAAGAATAAAAGAAAGAAAGAAAGAAAGATAGAAAGAAAAAAGAAAGAAAGAAAGAAAGAAAGAAAGAAAGAAAGAAAGAAAAAAAAGAAAAAAAAGAAAGAAAGAAAGAAAGAAAGAAAGAAAAAAAGAAAGAAAGAAAGAAAGAAAGAAAAAAAGAAAGAAAGAAAGATAGATAGAAAGAAAGAAAAAAGAAAGAAAGAAAGATAGAAAGAAAGATAGAAAGAAAGAAAGAAAGAATCAATACTTTATATACGACGGTTTATTGTTTATAGAAACAAAAATGTTAACATGAATACAAACACGCAATCAGAAATGTAAAGAGATAAAGAGCAATCTGATGAATTCCGGTCAATATGACGGGTAGACGATAGGAACCGTGGAGGCTCTGTATGAAAACTGTTCCTTCTGGCATTTTCCTCATATTCCAAGTCCGGCTTGCTGCCAGACAGAGCTACTGAGTTTAGTGCCCCGTGCACGCCTTGAGCTGTGTTTCTTTGTCCGGATCGTGTTTCGATATTCAGATTGTTTACGATGAATGATGATATCGTATGACGAAGGACAGTTCGGCTGCGTCCACTTTCGGATGCGCCTGCGTCTTATATCATCTGTCATGTGCAGTAGCTGCTATAATGGGGGCCACAGCTGCCTTTCTTTGTTTGGATCCTTCAATTAGATGAGATGTTAGTTCGGATGAGTACACTGGCACAGTCGATTTAGCAATTATGGATTTTAATTCGTTTATAGTGATACCGGGGTTATCGACTAATTACAATCTGATGTGCAAGTTGTTGTTGTTGTTGTTGTTGTTGTTGTTAGAACCATCATCACTGCACACCGAACGAATCCAGAGGTTCTCCCTTGTCCCTTTCAAGAAAATCCTAGGAGAATCCTGTACCGCATACACGAACTCCGTAGCACGGCCTGCAATCCATGTAAACGTTTCCAGTAATAGTAGAGTCTTGGATCTTGTACCCACCACCACATATTTTTAGAACCCTTCCATTTTACTGTATTTCACACCTGTGTCCCGCCCTGTCAGCCCGCCAAATCAACCTCAGTCTAGTTGGTGCCTGACCAAGCTCCGGGCCACAGAGAAGTGACTTATTTGTAATCCGACTGTAGCTAGTGATCAAGTCAACTACTATCTCTATAATCAGTGTGAATCCAATTACAAATTTATGCACGATCAGTTAATTGAATTAACAGGAAGAAAACAACTTAAAGTTTCAGGATGTGTGAAATCAATCGTAGGAAATATAATAATGAGACAGTGGAAGAAAGATGGACAGAATATAGCAGTCAACTCTATGATAATGAAAGACCAATTCAAACAAAGACACAGGACCACCAATAATGCAGAGTGAAGTGGGGGATGCAATTCAACACATGAAAAGAGGCAAAGCTCCAGGTCCTGACAATATAACAATCGAAGAGATAAATGCATTAGGAGAGCTGGGAGTACAAGTCATAACAAAACTACTCAATGACATATATATGACTGGACACATACCTGAAGATCTACTAAAATCTATTTTTGTAGCCATACCGAAGAAGTCAGGAGCCACTGATTGTGAAGACCATCGCACTATTAGTCTCATGAGCCATATGACGAAAATATTACTAAGAATCATCATGAGACGTATAAGGAACAAATTAAAACTAAAAATATGTCAGGAACAATGTGGATTTGTGGAAGGAAAGTGCACAAATAATGCAATTTGCATCTTAAGAACATTGATAGAAAGAGCTATAGTGGTAAAGAAAGATCTATATATATGTGCTTTATAGAGTACACAGAAGTATTTGACAAAGTAAAGCACGTGGAAACAGTCAATATGCTGGAGAAATTAAACATTGATGGCAAGGATCTACGATTCATAAAAAACATGTACTGGCAACAAACAGCAGCTATACGAATTAACAACCAAACAGTACAATTCCAATATATAAAACAAGGAGTCAGACAAGGCTGTGTTCTGTCGCCGGATTTGTTTTCACTTTACAGCGAACATATTATGAGATCAATAGTAGACAAAAAAGGAATTGAAATCAACTGTCACAATATAAATAATTTACGATATGCGGATGACACATTCTTAATAGCAGAAACAGAAAATGAGCTACAAGAAATGATAGACATAATAGTAAAAGAAAGCAACAAGAAAGGTCTCAGTCTGAATAGTAAGAAAACAGAAGTAATGGTCATATCGAAGAAACAATCATCACCATCATGCAGCATAAAAATAAACAAGACAAATCTGAAACAAGTGCCGCGCGACGACAAATACTGGGCACAATAATAACATCAGATGGGAGATGCACCACAGAAATGAAAAGCAGAATAGCTCAGGCCAAAACAGCATTTCAGAAAATGAAAAATATCTTATGCAACAAATCTATGTCAATAGATGTGAGAAAGGGAGTTCATAGGTGCTATATAGAGTTAATTATGACCTATGGAAGCGAATCATGGACAGTAAACAAACAAATAAAAAGACGATTAGAAGCCACAGGGATAGTATTTCTCAGAAGAATGTTCCCTGGAAAGCAAAATAGACGAACGAAAAAATTCTCAAAGTGGCCAACATAAAAAGAGAGCTTCTAAAGAACATTAGCAAAAAACAATCAGCATTTTTCGGCACATCATGAAAAGAACAACTGAAAAAAAGTATTGGATGGCTTGGTGTCACTGCGTGGAAAACAGTCAAGAACTGAACTAATACGATGAATGGTAGATAGACGATTGCGGAAGTATATGATCGTCTACACCAAACGGTATGGCCCGTGATGATGCTTCAATTACGTTAGTAAGCGAAGCTGGAAATACCTTGGCCGTGTTCTCAGAATGGACGTTAGAAGGCTACCTCACTGGGCCCTTATATGGAGACCACAAGGTAAAAGAAAACGAGGAAGACAGAAAGAAACCCAGTGTAGAACCATCATCAAAGAGAGCGCAGCTATGGGTCTCAGAAACAACTAGGAACTAAAACAGGTTGTGTCTGACCGTCAGACGTGGACAACTATTGGTCGTTTCAAAATATTTTGAAGGTGTTTAAAATTCCATATCTCTGCAACCAATTGATTGATAATGCTGAAATTTTGCATATGGTCTTGTGATTTTTTGGTCCCAAGAAGTACATTCATTTCCTCACCAACAAACGTATAGTTTTAAATATTCTTTATTTGAAGTATACAAATTTAAGGCATTTTGGTCAAACCATATATTTGGAGGAATTACCGCTTCATATGAGTGAGCACCCACGGACTTGTCATCTTGAACGTAATGCGCGCCAATTTCCCTGTTTTAAGCACTAAAAAACACATAAAACGCGTCATAGTTATAATTTTATATCCGGTGCATCCCATTTCCTGTCGTTTTGTTGTGATTTATGTGCAACGGCGTATCCTAATTATTGGGTAATTTCGTTAAATTTGTGATCTGTTAGTCAATGGGTATAAAAGTAAAGTTCCTTACATTGCAATCAGTGGCAATAAAGGTGTATAAATATTTTTGCATAGAAGCTAAGCGTGGAAAACTGTATCGAAGCATCTCAAAGCCAGAAAAGAGAACTATTCACGCATTGGGTATAAGCAAACGCTTTTTCAAACAAGTGCTTAAAGCTAACGGAGTGTCCAGTTCAATCAAGACTAGGACGCTAGGAAGAAAGAAAGTAGTAGATAGTTTTGACAAGGAAGTGATTAGAAGAGCAATTTGTAAAATGTTCGATTCCAAAGAAACTGTGACTTTAAGAAAACTGAAAATTCGACTGAGAGCAGTAAATGACATTGTTGTGTCGAAAACAACATTATGGAGAACTGTTAGAAGCATCGGTTTTACGTTTAGAAAGTACGATAGTGGTAGAAATGTCATCTGCGAGAAGCCGCACTTAGTTTCTATGAGGAGTAAATATTTACGTGAAGTACGGGAAATGAGTAACCAAGGTTATGATATTGTATTTCTAGATGAATCTTGGATAAATTCTCACCACACAAGTGCAAAGGAATGGCAGTTATCAGATGGAAGTATTAAAAGATGTGTACCCACTGGAAAAGGACAGCGTATTATAATGGCACATGCAGGCAGCCGAAAAGAAGGGTTGGTGAAAAATGCAGAACTTATATTCACCTCTAATTATACTGACAACAGGGACTATCACACCGAGATGAATGGCCATATATTTAGAGAGTGGATTGAAAATACTCTTCTTCCAATTCTAGACAGACCATCCTGTCTGGTAATGGACAACGCGTCGTACCACAACGCTGTGGCAGAAGAAGACAAAATTCCTACATCTACCAGTACAAAAGATGTTATAAAGATTTGGCTAAGAAAGGAAGGAATTCCATTTAACGAGGGATTTTGAAACCTGAATTACTGTCACTTGTTAAGAAATCGCAAAAGACCAAAGTATTCCAAATAGACAAAATCATTCAACAGCATGGTCATACGTGCTTGAGACTGCCCCCTTATCATCCACAATTAAACCCCATTGAACTCGTTTGGGCAAAAATTAAAGGGCAGGTGGCAGCTGAGAATACAAGTTTTAAACTATGCGATATAAAAGGACTGACATATGCTGCTCTATCACAGATTGACAAAGATTTTTGGTGCAAATGTGAAGATCATGTCTTAAAAGAAGAAAATGACTATTGGAAAAAAGATGGACTATCGTTCGTTCAGCCCAGATTAGTAATCAATATGTTAGACTCCTCTGATTCAGAATAAATGAAATAATAATGGACGTTTTTATATGTCCGCATGATCAATCTTTAGCTAAAGTTGATAACGTTTTGAAAATGTAAAGATTCTTGATATGTGTACTGCAGGCATGCAAAGAAACTAAATCACTTTCATATGTCTTGTTTACGTAAAATAATGAAAGTCACATGGAAAGACATAAAACGAACAATGTAGCTCTTTACAGTGAAGAGGATCCCGTGCTTACATCGGACTCTTTAGTCACATGCGTACCCATAAACAATAACTTTGCTTGATATGTCATGCTCGTTATCGCTCGCAACGGATAATTAATTTTTTTAAATGTATTCTTTGTTGTATATTGTTTAAATAGTTTTCATTAATGGAACTGTTTATACGCTGATTTGTTTTAGACCGTCTGTAAAGGCTATAACATTGACATTCTCATAGTATTTTAAAGAAAGTAAACAATAGAAAGTAAACAGTTGATAAACGCCTCCAACTTTCAAGTTGTGTAGAGACGCCTATGCCGAGAAGATGATTTCCATTAATGTACGGTAAATTATTTTCTCCAGGAGCAAAAAAATCGGTAAATTCACTGAGATCAAAGGAAAGTGCTGCTTCATGATGAAGCATACTTCCTACATCATTAAATTTTGTGAAATCGGTGGGACCTTGGAAAAACAAGACCAGATGCAAAAAATCAAGTTTGTAAGTGCAGGGAAAGAGGAGATATTTCATGTTAATCGTGAACATTTAGATTTGAAACGACCAATAGGACTTCTGTCCTATGAGCCGTATTCAGCTGAAAAGAATAATCAATCAATTAATCAAGCAAATAATCATGTAATCACACTATTACTAGTGATCTGGTTTAGACCTTTATATCTCAAGAGGACAATGTTTAGAAATGACATCATTGAAAATTAGAGATGAGAACCGAGGATATTTGAGGAATGACAATCTTGAATAAGGGATAAATGACGTTCATGAATAAGGGATAAATGACGATCATGAATAAGGGATAAATGACGTTCATGAATAAGGGATAAATGACGTTCATGAATAAGGGATAAATGACGTTCATGAATAAGGGATAAATGACGTTCATGAATAAGGGGTAAATGACGATCATGAATAAGGGATAAATGACGTTCATGAATAAGGGATAAATGACGTTCATGAATAAGGGATAAATGACGTTCATGAATAAGGGATAAATGACGTTCATGAATAAGGGATAAATGACGATCATGAATAAGGGATAAATGACGTTCATGAATAAGGGATAAATGACGTTCATGAATAAGGGATAAATGACGTTTATGAATAAGGGATAAATGACGTTCATGAATACTTGAGAAAAGACGTTAATGAATACTTGAGAAAAGACGTTCATGAATATGAAATAAATTACGTTAATGAATACTTGAGAAAAGACGTTCATGCATAAGGGATAAATGACGTTCATGAATACTTGAGAAAAGACGTTCATGAATAAGAAATAGATGACGTTAATGAATACTTGAGAGAATACGTTCATGCATAAGGGATACATGTCGTTAATGAATACTTGAGAAAAGACGTTCACGAATAATATAACAGTTGAACAAATGCCCTAGTGAATAAATGAGAAATAAGTTTAGTGAACAATGGATTGGGAGGGGGGGGGGCGTTAGTAGAAGACTAAGAAAATCCCTGAATGAAGAACTGAGAAAGGTTGCCAATAAATAATCGAAATAGTTCGATTCTGAAAGATTTAGGAAAATGTTAATGAATGATTGAAAAAAATACTCGAGACATGAAGAATGAAGGATGCGATAGAAAGTCGACTAAGAGGATTTCAAGGTCGCTGTCTTAAGAAGGTTCTATACATCCTTTGGGATCAACACATTACGAGCAGAGAAGTCACCAGAAGATCAGGTATTAACAACATCAATCAAGAAGTGAAAAAAAGACGTTGGAAATAGCTAGACCATGTTCTACGAATAGAACGAAGCAGACATCGGCACCTAGTAGTAACATGGACACCGCATGATCAAGGAAGAGGAGCCATACCAGTTGGGGCATGGTTATACATGATGAAATGACAGAGGCTGGAAGGTCCTGGCTTGATCCAGACTGGATTGGGTTGTGATCTCTTGTAGGTGCCCTATAATGGGTTGAGATCTCTTGTAAGTACCCTATAATGGGTTGAGATCTCTTGTAGGTACCCTATAATGGGTTGAGATCTCTTGTAGATACCCTATAATGGGTTGAGATCTCTTGTAGGTACCCTATAATGGGTTGAGATCTCTTGTAGGTACCCTATAATGGGTTGAGATCTCTTGTAGATACCCTATAATGGGTTGAGATCTCTTGTAGGTACCCTATAATGGGTTGAGATCTCTTGTAGGTACCCTATATTATGTGGAGATCTCTTGTAGGTACCCTATGCTTCGACTGGAGTCTGGAGGTTTAAGAAGCAAAAGAAGAAAACACACTGAGCAAGATAAAACAAAAAATGAAAAGCAATGATACTACCCTAAAGCGGCCAGCCAGTGACAGAATCATTGGCAAACTTGTAGCAGAACAGGAACTCGTGGAAACAAGAGCACTTAACTCTGGAAGCGAGAGTACGTAAACACGAGGGGGGGGGGGGGAAATAACAGAAATCTAAATAGTTTCACAAATAGAGGGAAAAGAAAACGTTGATTTGCTTCTTGTGAGTGGGGCTTGTTATGAAATGAAGGGGTTGGCAAGGCTGGCTAGCAGTAGGGATGGTTGAGATAAACCTCAGCTCTAGACACAACCACTTAGAGTTCGCTGATGTGTTGTCAGATTTGGAATCATTAGGAAACATTATGAGAGAGAGAAAGAGAGAGAGAGAGAGAGAGGAGAGAGAGAGAGAGAGAGAGAGAGAGAGATGTATTTGATTAAAAAGAAATAAAATATTCACAAGGAAAACAAAACAAAAGCACAGATAAAGAAAGTGATGATAGCAAGGTGAGGAGTGTGAATATCTTCTTATATTTGATAGGAAATGTGAAGTATGAATGTGAAGTATGAATGTGAAGTATGAATGTGAAGTGATTCAATGTTGAAAATAATATCGAACATACTCGTGTATGTGTGTATCCATTCATATAGTGTATGATATATTATGTGATGAAAGTGGAGCAATTATTTCTCTTCCGGTGCTTGTTTTTTTTATATTAATCCCGGCATACGAGGCACACCCTTGATGACTTGAGAATGTTGATGGTTGGCGATGATAGGCACTAGATGGGAGTGTAACATCTAAAGATCGGAGTATTGATAATAGACGGGAGTGTAACGTCTAAAGATGGGAGTATTGATAATAGACGGGAGTGTAACGTCTAAAGATGGGAGTATTGATAATAGACGGGAGTGTAACGTCAACGGAGGACTGAAGACATACTTTACCTTCAACACAAGAGAAATAAAAGGCCGACAAATTACTGTGGTCAAACTATGAACAGTTGACGTAACTTAGCGCACTGAATCAAGGTGAGAGAATGATCATATCAATGCCCATCACGAGAAGCATTCCACGACGTAGCTCAGTTCAGCCAGTGACACTATAGGACAGCAAGTCTCGGGCCCACCGACTCAACTCATGCCTGCCGCGTTACCAACAGCCAGTGACACTATAGGACAGCAAGTCTCGAGCCCACCGACTCAACTCATGCCTGCCGCGTTACCAACAGCCAGTGACACTATAGGACAGCAAGTCTCGAGCCCACCGACTCAACTCATGCCTGCCGCGTTACCAACAGCCAGTGACACTATAGGGCAGCAAGTCTCGAGCCCACCGACTCAGCTCATGCCTGCCGCGTTACCAACAGCCAGTGACACTATAGGACAGCAAGTCTCGAGCCCACCGACTCAACTCATGCCTGCCGCGTTACCAACAGCCAGTGACACTATAGGACAGCAAGTCTCGAGCCCACCGACTCAACTCATGCCTGCCGCGTTACCAACAGCCAGTGACACTATAGGACAGCAAGTCTCGAGCCCACCGACTCAGCTCATGCCTGCCGCGTTACCAACAGCCAGTGACACTATAGGACAGCAAGTCTCGAGCCCACCGACTCAACTCATGCCTGCCGCGTTACCAACAGCCAGTGACACTATAGGACAGCAAGTCTCGAGCCCACCGACTCAACTCATGCCTGCCGCGTTACCAACAGCCAGTGACACTATAGGACAGCAAGTCTCGAGCCCACCGACTCAGCTCATGCCTGCCGCGTTACCAACAGCCAGTGACACTATAGGACAGCAAGTCTCGAGCCCACCGACTCAGCTCATGCCTGCCGCGTCACCAACAGCCAGTGACACTATAGGACAGCAAGTCTCGAGCCCACCGACTCAACTCATGCCTGCCGCGTTACCAACAGCCAGTGACACTATAGGACAGCAAGTCTCGAGCCCACCGACTCAACTCATGCCTGCCGCGTTACCAACAGCCAGTGACACTATAGGACAGCAAGTCTCGAGCCCACCGACTCAACTCATGCCTGCCGCGTTACCAACAGCCAGTGACACTATAGGACAGCAAGTCTCGAGCCCACCGACTCAACTCATGCCTGCCGCGCTACCAACAGCCAGTGACACTATAGGACAGCAAGTCTCGAGCCCACCGACTCAACTCATGCCTGCCGCGTTACCAACAGCCAGTGACACTGTAGGACAGCAAGTCTCGAGCCCACCGACTCAACTCATGCCTGCCGCGTTACCAACAGCCAGTAACTGGTAGCTGAAGCGATCACTAACAAAATACTAATTATGAAAAGTTGCAACGTGGGTTACGGAGTTCGTGCACGCTCTGTGATATATTTCAAAATCACAAAAATCAGTGCGTGCAAATTCCATCATCATCTTAATACGACGAACAACCAATGGGTCAGCCTGGAGTACTGTGATGTCACCTTTAACAAGTACACAGCATCTATCTTTCTATTGACCTTTCGAGCCTTAGCCGGCCCATAGGGCATAGACCCAGATACTCTTTCTCTTCTGTAAATTTTTATTATAGCAGTTTTCAATCCTTGTAAAGATCTTTTATCAAATCTCACCATCTGTATCTGATCTGTGCAAGTAACTCTATCTCATTAAGGGAGCCGATTCCTGCTGCTCTTGCCTCTCTGATCAATGTTCTTCTCAGTACCCAGCATGGCACAATGATAATGTGCAACTTTCCTTGTTGCAGAACATGAAATCAATTGCTGGAACAGCGCCCTGCGTATTTTAAAGGGAAACTACCTTTGCTACATGTCACTGTAAGAGAGTAGATTGCTTCCCTTGTGCTTATAGTAGCGTGAATGTTTCAACAATAAATAGGCTATGTAGGCGTCAGGTTCTGCATTACTGAGTAGCACATGTACAAATGTACAGTTATTGTACATCAAGCACAGACAACTTCGCCCTGTTCAGGAGGACTAACTCCAGACAGTCATTTTGCCATGTGTGTTATTTATGGAATCCTGCCATAGAAAAACACATACATTCAACATGTGAATGTTCTAGTCATTATCTCTGTGTTCACATCCACTCAACATGTGAATATTCTAGTCATTATGTGTGTGTTCACATCCACTCAATATTGTACACTCATTCCCTCTCTGTGTTCACATCCACTCTATATTGCAAACTCATTCCCTCTCTGAGTACACATCCACTCAATATTGTTCACTCATTCCCTCTCTGTGTTCACATCCACTCAATATTGTACACTCATTCCCTCTCTGTTTTCACATCCACTCAATATTGCAAACTCATTCCCTCTCTATGTTCACATCCACTCTATATTTCACACTCATTTCCTCTCTGTGTTCACATCCACTCTATATTTCACACTCACTCCCCCTCTATGTTCACATCCACTCTATATTGCACACTCACTCCCCCTCTGTGTTCACATCCACTCTATATTGCACACTCATTCCCCCTCTGTGTTCACATCCACTCTATATTGCACACTCACTCCCCCTCTGTGTTCACATCCACTCTATATTGCACACTCATTCCCTCTCTATGTTCACATCCACTCTATATTGCACACTCACTCCCCCTCTGTGTTCACATCCACTCTATATTGCACACTCATTCCCTCTCTATGTTCACATCCACTCTATATTGCACACTCATTCCACCTCTGTGTTCACATCCACTCTATATTGCACACTCATTCCCTCTCTATGTTCACATCCACTCTATATTGCACACTCATTCCCCCTCTGTGTTCACATCCACTCTATATTGCACACTCATTCCCCCTCTGTGTTCACATCCACTCTATATTGCACACTCATTATCCCAGTGCTATCACAGTAATCCTCTCCCAAATCGTAGGTATATTAACACTGACATTCCCCCCACTACCTCCCCGACCCCTTCACCCTCTCAGACATTAAAAGCAGGATTCCTGGAAGGGATTTGGCTTGGTTTTCTCACGAATCTTCGAAAAGGAGGAAGGATCCCAGGGGGCGTAATCTTCCAAAAGGATTTAAATGTCTTAAAAGTAATTCCCCCTGAAAGTCTAGAATCCCATGCCGGAGTCATGACGCAGATTAGGTCTGGGGTAAGGTTCGAGATGTCTTCACGGAAGGGAATTCAAAGTAATATTTTAGTTGGAAGTGTGGGATTACTTGCCCTTACCTACTTTCCTGCCTTACTTTATGTCATGTATTTTTAATTGTCACTATCTTTACGTCTTCTCTCGGTTTCGTTGAAAATGTTTTAAAAGTTTTGTTTTTCGAAACTACATTTCGCTTGTGTATACGCGTGTGTGTGTGTGTGCGTGTGTGTGTGTGTGTGTGTGTATTTGTGTGCATGTTTATATATGTGTGTATGTGCGCGCGCGTGTGTGTGTGTATTTGTGTGCATGTTTACATATGTGTGTATGTGCGCGCGTGTATGTGTGTCCTCTTCAACGTGAACACGTTGCTATGGGCTTCATGTAACTGAGTTATTGAGTTCTTGAGCTATTGAGTTATTGAGTTGTTATTGAATTGTTATTGAGTTATGGAACTATTGAGTTTTTGAGCTATTAAGTTATTAAGCTATTGAAGTATTGAGTTATTGTGTTATTTGAGGGTCATCATCATTGCACTCCGATCATATCCATAGGTGCTCAGATCCCCTCCTGAGCAAGTCCCGCAGTGTCCAGCGACAGACGACTCCAGTTCTATGTTGGTTGATAAGTCTTCTCTTCTTACACGCCACCTAAGTTTCTCATTTCTGGCTGTGCCCATCTTAACACCGCCTAGCAGTGGTAGTGGTAGTTTTAGTATAGTAGCAGTGGCAGTGGTAGTCGTAGTAGTAGTAGTAGTAGTAGTAGTAGTAGTAGTAGTAGTAACGGTAGTAGTAGTAGTAGTAGTAGTAGTAGTAGTAGTAGTAACGGTAGTAGGGGTGGTAGAAGTGGTTGTACTAGTCGCAATAGCAGTAGTAGCAGCAGTAGTAGTAGTAGTAGTAGTAGTAACGGTAGTAGGGGTGGTAGAAGTGGTTGTACTAGTCGCAGTAGCAGTAGTAGCAGCAGTAGTAGTAGTAGTAGTAGTAATATTAGTAGCAGTGGTGGTAGCAGTCGCGGTAACAGTTGCAGTAGTAGAAAAAGCAGTTATAGTTGTAGTTGTAGTAGTAGTAACAGCAGTAGTTGTAGTGGTAGTGGTTGTAGTAGTGTTGTTAGTATCGGTGGTAACAGTAGTTGTAGTAGTCACGGCTGCAGTAGTAGCAGTTGTAGTATTCACGGCTGCAGTTGTAGTAGTCACGGCTGCAGTTGTAGCAGTTGTAGAAGTAGTTTGAAGCGCCCCTAAGAAATGTTATGTTCTTTTCTTTGGCCCTGTATTCTCTTTTTCTATGAATCTGTCTACTTCTTGCTTGAGTTGAAGCTTTAGAGTGTGCTTCCGAAGATGGCGGTCTGCAGCTATATTTTCCCAAACATATCTTAAATATTCAATAAATCCCAGTTCTGTTTAAACATACATTAAATATTTATTCAATCACATTTCAGTTTATACATATCGCATACATTTATTGAGTCAAAATTGTCTTTAACAAATACATAGACATGCGAAGATTAATTCCTCCTGGTACAAATATATCCATGTCGTCAAGTGCACATACTCCCTCTATATGCACATGCATCATCAATGTACAGCCATGTCCACAATGTGTAACCATGTCCACAATGTCTAACCATGTCCCCAATGTCTAACCATGTCCACAATATCTTACCATGTCCACAACGTCTACCCATGCCCACAACATCTAACCATGCCCACAACGTCTAACCATGCTCACAACGTCTAACCATGCCCACAACATCTAACCATGCCCACAACGTCTAACCATGTTCACAACGTCTAACCATGACCACAATGTATAACCATATCCACAGCGTCTAACCATGCCCACAACTTCTAACCATGCTCACAACGTCTAACCGCGTCCACAACGTATAACCATATCCACAGCGTCTAACCATACCCACAACATCTAACCATGCCCACAACGTATAACCATATCCACAGCGTCTAACCATGCCCACAATGTCTAACCACGTCCACAACGTCTAACCATGCCCACAACGTCTAACCATGCTCACAACGTCTAACCATGCCCACAACGTCTAACCATGCCTACAACGTCTAACCATGCCCACAACGTCTAACCATGCTCACAACGTCTAACCATGCCCACAGCGTCTAACCATGCTCACAACGTCTAACCATGCCCACAACCATGCCCACAACATCTAACCATGCTCACAACGTCTAACCATGCCCACAACCATGCCCACAACATCTAACCATGCTCACAACGTCTAACCATGCCCACAACCATGCCCACAACCATGCCCACAACCATGCCCACAACATCTAACCATGCTCACAGCGTCTAACCATGCCCACAACCATGCCCACAACATCTAACCATGCCCACAACGTCTAACCATGCTCACAACGTCTAACCATGCCCACAACCATGCCCACAACGTCTAACCATGCTCACAACGTCTAACCATGCCCACAACCATGCCCACAACATTTAACCATGCCCACAACGTCTAACCATGCCCACAACCATGCCCACAACATCTAACCATGCTCACAACGTCTAACCATGCCCACAACATCTAACCATGTCCACAACGTCTAACCATGCCCACAACGTCTAACCATGCCCACAACATCTAACCATGCTCACAACGTCTAACCATGCCCACAACCATGCCCACAACATTTAACCATGCCCACAACGTCTAACCATGCCCACAACCATGCCCACAACATCTAACCATGCTCACAACGTCTAACCATGCCCACAACATCTAACCATGTCCACAACGTCTAACCATGCCCACAACGTCTAACCATGCCCACAACATCTAACCATGCTCACAACGTCTAACCATGCCCACAACATCTAACCATGCTCACAACGTCTAACCATGCCCACAACCATGCCCACAACATCTAACCATGCTCACAACGTCTAACAATGCCCACAACCATGTCCACAACCATGCCCACAACCATGCCCACAACATCTAACCATGCCCACAACGTCTAACCATGCTCACAACATCTAACCATGCCCACAACCATGCCCACAACCATGCCCACAACCATGCCCACAACATCTAACCATGTCCACAACGTCTAACCATGCTCACAATGTCTAACCATGTCCTACATTTACATAACATTTTTCACAGCAGACAGTTCAGAACACTTTTATTCCTTTCTCTCTCTCTCTCTCTCTCTTTCTCTCTTTCTCTCTCTCTCTCTCTCTCTCTCTCTTTCTGTCTGTCTGTCTCTCTCTCTCTCTCTCACCACCTTTATTTCCATTTTCATTATCATCTTCCCTTTTCCATACCTTTTTCATGGTTTCCTGCTTTTCTTTCCTCATTCCTTCCTTCCTTCTGACATCTCTTCCAACTTTATTTCCACCTTTCTTTCTTACTTTTACTCTTTTTTCTTCTTCAATATTACCATTCACATACTCCTGTCTTTCACTCCATTATTCTCCTTATATTCTATTCCTTTCTTCGCTCTCACATGTTGCGTTCCCTATCCATTCTCTTAAACAAACAATGATTAGACAGAAAACTCATCAACAATTAAAAAACACGAATTCCACAAGAATATTCCAGAATGTTTCAGGAGCAAGTAATTTGTCGAATCTTGCAGCTTTCTTGCCATAACCTGATTACAACCCTTGAATGAAAGGTCCAGCATCTAACCATCTGTTAGTTCACAACAAGAGTCAGATTGTTACTTCTTCTTCCCTTCCTCATTTCAGCGTCGAGGGGAGATATAATTGGCGGTCTTTTGCTCTTCCGTTCGCCTTTTATGTACATCCAGTCTTAACATATGGATGTGAATCATGTACAATAAGATTACAGACAAGAAGATCACTGGAGGCTGTAGAAATGTAGTTTTACTGAAGAATGTTGAGAATACCAAGGACAGCTTAGAAGAGTAATGAGAATTTTCTGAAAAAGGTCAAAGCAAAAAGAGAGCTGTTATCCAATATTAGGAAGAAACAATCATCATTTTTTGGCCATGTAATGAGAAGGGAACAGCCGGAATATATTGTAACAAGTGGGAAAAATATTAAGGGGCGAAGAGATAGAGGGAAGCAAAGAGAAAAGATACCAGACAGCTTAAGAGAATGGCTTGGCAGAAGGTCAACAACAGAAATTATAAATAACTTTCGAGATCAAAATTTTTGGAGAGATATGATCACCTACGCCAGCAGGCACGGTACTTGATAATGATGATGTTCTCCTCTGTTGCTGTTATGTTTCCTAGTGTTTCAAATATTCCGCCAATCCATCTTTTTCGTGGTCGACCCTTAGGTCTGGTGTTCTTGCAAGGTTTATTGAATTCGCGATGAGAAGTGTTTAGTTGTTTCTTATTTATCACGTAGCCAATCCAAATTATCTGTTGTTTCTTTATGTACTGAATGCTCTGAATTATTCCTAGTTCCTGAGTCCGTCATCAAAATTATGAAATCATTGAGAGCAGTAATGTAAGAATCCTTTCATGAGTCTGCATCAAAATTATGAAATCATTGAGAGCAGTAATGTATGAATCCTTTCATGAGTCCGTCATCAAAATTAAATTATGAAATCATTGAGAGCAGTAATGTAAGAATCCTTTCATGAGTCTGTCATCAAAATTATGAAATCATTGAGAGCAGTAATGTATGAATCCTTTCATGAGTCCGTCATCAAAATTAAATTATGAAATCATTGAGAGCAGTAATATAAGAATCCTTTCATGAGTCTGTCATCAAAATTATGAAATCATTGAGAGCAGTAATGTAAGAATCCTTCATGAGTCTGTCATCAAAATTATGAAATCATTGAGAGCAGTAATGTAAGAATCCTTCATGAGTCTGTCATCAAAATTATGAAATCATTGAGAGCAGTAGTGTAAGAATCCTTCATGAGTCTGTCATCAAAATTATGAAATCATTGAGAGCAGTAATGTAAGAATCCTTCATGAGTCTGTCATCAAAATTATGAAATCATTGAGAGCAGTAATGTAAGAATCCTTCATGAGTCTGTCATCAAAATTATGAAATCATTGAGAGCAGTAATGTAAGAATCCTTCATGAGTCTGTCATCAAAATTATGAAATCATTGAGAGCAGTAATGTAAGAATCCTTCATGAGTCTGTCATCAAAATTATGAAATCATTGAGAGCAGTAATGTAAGAATCCTTCATGAGTCTGTCATCAACTTTATGATTGACAGCAGCCATGTTTAAATCCTTCAGTTACTTGTTGCACTCTCCCGCCGACCAAGCAGAGAACCTGTGATTAACACGATCAGATGTTAGGTGTCATCAGCACCTGCCACGTGGTCTGTTGGTCAGCACTATGCTCTCAATGTAAAACATGGACACTATCAGTAAAAGATAACATGGAGATTATACCTGTAAAATATTTGTAAAAGAATATTCGTTGTAATAAGATGCTACTGTTTCAGAAAGACACGAACTGTGTGTTAAGTCCAGAACCAACAAATCAAATATTTTGGAAGACATGGATCACGTCAATCAACAAACAATACCCCGGAACAAGACACCAACAATAAAAGAGGATCAATGTGACGTTACTAAATATAGATTATATAAAAATAAAACAGTTTTCACTTGATAAGAAACAAACCTCACACATTTGACAAGAGTTTCAACACTCGGTGGTGTCAGTAAAAATAAGAGGAAGAAAACAAAAACAGATTTTAATGGAATACGTCGCTATGGTTGATACGTCGCTATAGTTGATACGTCGCTATGGTTGATACATCGCTATGGTTGACACGTCGCTATGGTTGTGGCTTTTGTGCATTTTTGTCGTACTGAAGGTTTGTGCCTAACTTCAATGTAAGAGTGAGTAACGAGAAGTAAAACTCGTAGACTGCTTAATGTTAGATGAGTTATTGAGTTATTGAGTTATTTGTGGGTCATCATCATTGCACACGAACATGTCCATAGGTGCTCAGATCCCCTCCTCAGCAATTCCCGCAGTGTCCAGCGACTGACGACTCCAGTTGTTGGTTGATAAGTCTTCTTACACGGCCACTAAGTTTCTCATTTCTGACTGTGCCCATCTTAACTCCCATTTCCATCATCCGAAGAAGTGGCGTTGATCTGTGTTTGTCGAAGTCCTGTGCTCTTCCCACATCTCGGAGGGCAATGCTGATGTCCACCCGATCGATTGGTTGCCCGTCCTCAACGACAGCGCAGCTAGCCAACCTGTCCGCTCTTTCATTTCTCCGTACTCCCGCATGTCCAAGGACATAGACAAAGGTGACCTTACGTATTTTGGATTTCTGCAACGACTCCACCCATTGCATGCTTACAGAGCCCGCCTCCACTTTTCTTATCATGCTCATCGAATCACTCAGTATATATGCGTGGATGTAGTCTTGTGACTCTAACCATTTGAATGCCTTGGTCACTGCCATCACCTCCATTGTCATGCTAATCGTGGTCAAGACGTATGTACCACTTTCTTCCTTGACTATTCTGCCTGCCGTGCGTGCTGTAAATGCCCATGCACTTCTTTGGTGTCGTCATACAGATCCGTCTGTATAGATGACTGCATCTTTCTCATCGGTGTTATCGAAGATGAGACCGTTGACCTCGGCATTAACCACGACCGGGTACTTTTCCTGTCGAGTGTGACATTACACGAGAAAGTCCCCTTGAATGACGTAGGCACCGGTATCTACTCCTCACCAACGCTGATATTGGTAAGCCCACAGACCTGTTTGATGACATCTTCTGCTCGGCCCACCCACGATTTGCCTCTTTTTAGCCTGGCATCCTTCCCTGTTTCGAGCTCATGATGCAATGGATGCTCTGTATCTGTACTAATCTTCAGGTATGCTCGTACTCTCCAAATCTTGATTCTGTCATCCATGGTTGGAAAGTCAAGAAGATACCTCATTGCTACACAGGGAGTGTCCCTCGTACATCCCAGGATAATGCGAATGGTTTCATTTTGTATTTTCTCCAGCCTATTAATTTGAGTCGTACTGACAGTAAGAATTGCATACTCGATTGGTGCGAGGACTAATCCCTAGAACACAAGAGTAATTAGCCTCTGCTCGATGTTGGCAGCTGCCATGACCTTCAAGGCGGCTAATCCTTTGCGGGATTTTGTTATCACATGGTTGACGTGGTCCCGAAAACACAGGCTGCGATCAAACTTAACTCCGAGGTATGTCATCAACTTGTCCCTGGTCACCTCATCAGCTCCCATTCGTACTACCGGTGTGTTCGTATGAACGATATGATTGTTAAGGGAGAACCATGAAACTGATGCTTTATTAGGATTAACCAAGGCACCTGAAACCCCACACCAGGAAGAAATACGATCGAGTTCGTCTTGCATTGTGGAGGCGATTCCCCGTCTGTCTCTTCCCTGTCGATATACCAGAATATCATCAGCAAAAGTCATAGTTCTTCCCCTCCCATCCAGCTGTTGGGCCGTGATCGTTATTGTGTACACGTTAAATAGAACTGGTGACAATGGTGAGCCTTGTGGCAGCCCAGGACAAATGGATGTTGGCTCGGAAGACCAACTTCCACATCTGAGTATCACCTTCCTCTGAAACAGTGCCGCGGCGATCCATCTAATGAGGAAGGGGTGCACCGCCAGTTTGAGGAGCATATGCATGAGATATTCAAATGGTACCCTGTTGTATGCATCCTCCAGATCTATAGCAGCAGCACATGTCTCCTCTCGTCTGTGGAAGCCTTCGAAGACGTCATAGGGAAAGACTGCCGCGTTGAGCCATGTCTCTTTGTTATATCTACAACTTCTGTGGGTGGGAATGCACGTTTCTGTTCAAGGTGACAGGTGAGGACACGGGCAACTATTTTCTCCAGCAGCTTGCCCGCAGTGTTCTGCATTGTGATGATTCTGTAGGCACTGATCTGAGAATGGTCCTTGTTTGGCTTCGGTAGCGGTAGTAAGTAGCTGTGTAGCCACTCCTCCTTAATCTGGCAACTCCGAATGCTGGCATTAAACTCAAACGCATTGGCCAGATTTGTCAAGTCGTCATCAGCTAAATCGTCTATGTCATCGTACCGAACACCATCTAGACCAGTAGCAGTGTTGTGTGACCTTTTAAGTGTCGTGCGAATGGTATCGGTTGTGATTGTGAGATCTTCTTCCAGCACTACATCCTTACACAATTTTGACAGCGATCCCCGTATCCTCACTCTTACAGCCTAATTTCTTTGGTCCGTCTGCTCAATGTAGCGGGCAAGCAGGGCCTTCCCTTTGCTCTCATCAGATTTGTGCCATATCTGGTCTGTGCTCTGAAAGTCTGGTATACCTCTGTGTCGTGGTGTGCCATTCATGCACTGATGAAGGCGCCAGAATGTGGCTAGCGATTTTTCTGAGCACACTTTTTTACAGAAGTCATCCCATTTGGCATCCTTAGCCTTCTTAGCACATAGTTTAAAGTGCATCATTTTTTGGTCGACCTCTACTTTCAGACGCTTCAAGAGCTCAGGTTGTGTTCTTCCATTCTTTCTGGCTTTCTGCCGTGTCTTGGCCTATGGTCCTTGCTCCGCCAAGCTTCCTCGACATCTACATTCCACCAGGGTGGCTGCGTCCATCTCTCCTGCCTCCTGCGAGGGGCGCTCTGTTTCCTATGTCTGATTTTACTAATGACGTCTTGGTCTGTTTTCTTGTAGTTGAATGTGTGGAGCTTTCTTTTATGACTTCTATTTCCGCTTTTCTCAATTAGGAGGACACATGGATAGTGATCACTTCCGTGGAACCCCAGTGCACTCCACCTGCAAACCGGTGCGAAGGTGGAAGACACCAGTGCCAGGTCTATGACACTATCAGAGTCCCCTGTTCGAGTGGCCATTCTTGTTGCCCTTCTATCATTCAAGCACACTAAATCGGCCGACACCAGTGCGTTCTCTAGGTCTTCTCCTGCTTGTTGGTTATGACGTTACCCCACCGGTTTCCTCTAGCATTAAAGTCTCCGCAGAAAATGACATTCTCTTCATCGAACTCGAAGAGGTTCTGCCATTGTTGTGTGTTCACCTTCCCATTACAGGCATACACATTAACAATCACGAAATGAACTTGGGTCTGCACCCTAACCGCGTGTACCTGCAATTCTGCATTGTCCCACGCAGACATATCAACCTCAGTCGCCACCATATTGTTGCGCACAAGGATGGCCTGCCCAAGGTGTCGTCTATTGTAAAAACAATGAAAGCCAGGAGTACTTACTGTCCTGTCACCAAGAAGTGTTTCTTGTAAAACCATTATATCGGCACCGCACAGTAGCTTATCAAGAATGGGCCGTCGTTGATTTATGGACCCACAATTCCAATATGTAACGTGCACATACTTTAGGCCTAGCCTCTCACACTTTGATAGTTTAATGCCACCACGCTTGCCATGTCGTGTTTTCCTTCTTCGATGTTGTCGTTTGGGCTGCATCTGAATACTTACCGTCGTCATAGTCTCATAGATGATTCAGTCGCTGAACGTCGATGCTATGGATGGTCTAGACTCACGTGCACTTACTCAGTAGCACGGTCCAGAACCCGTTTCCACGTTACAAACTGGCCAACTCCAGTAAATATCTCTGCAGTACGCGGATACACTGTGAGCCTTTTACAAATTAAATGAATTACGCGTCCTTGACGACAGACCGGCGTAAACAAACCGCCATTTTTTGACGCGTTCAATAGGGCAATCAACAACAAGGATGAGTATAAGTGATTAAATAAGGAAATTGTAATACAATGGAATGAATCAAAAGAAACAAAGTGATTTACATCAAATAGAAAGCGCGTACAATCACATGATCCCTTCAAATATCAATAAAAACAAACAAATAAACAGAAAAGTTCACCGGAAATCAGCACTTATCTATGAGTCCACTGAAGAAGCCAACGAACAAGGCGCCATATTCACCGGAAGGTCAAATGATAAATGAAAGAGGGAGAAACGAGCTGTAAGCTCAATAGCTTGACCAATAATTTACATCTATCTGTCTGTCTATCTATTGACCTTTCGAGCTGTGGCCGGCCCATAGGGCGTAGACCAAGATACTCCTTCTCTGATCTAAATTTTTGTTCTAGCAGTTTTCAATTCTTTTAAAGATATTTTATCAAATCTCGCTATTTGTCTCTGTTCTGTGCAATCAGCTCTGTCTCATTGATGGAGCCGATTCCTGCTGCTCTTGCCTCTCTCATCAATGTTCTTCTCAGTGTCTCTCTGGGTCTTCCTCTTTTCCTCTTACCTCTTGTTTCCCACATGAGGCCTTGCTTTGCTATTGGGTTATTATCTCTCCTCATCACATGTCCAACATATGACCATCGTCTTTTCTTTATTACTGAAGATATTAATGGTTGGTTGGCGATTGACATATAAACACTCTATTTACAGTACAAACACTCTATTTACAGTACAAACACTCTATTTACAGTACAAACACTCTATTTACAGTACAAACACTTTATTTACACTACAGCCACTCTAATAAACGCTTGTCTTATTCTCTCAAATTTCTACATCTTTCCGCAGTCTAACTTTCCTTTTCACCAAGTCTTTTTTAGATTCCCATTCCTTTATTAATTTTTTAATGGGATAATAAAATGTAATAGAAAACCACTATCTTATCCAAGTTTTATCGTTCCTGACCTAACTTTCTACAGTTGTGTTTACTTTCGTTTACTGTTTCCCCGAGAGTTTTGCTAACTGTGCTTGTTAGGAACTGGTCTCTCTGTTTATCTCACTCGCGTACTTGTCTCAGTTTGTTGTAACGAGGAGCTGTCGAGTGTTGTATTTGTTTCAAATACAAGTGACATGCTAGTCCCCTGTCTGACGCATTTGTACATAATCAGTGCCCAGGCTTTTTGTAACACAAACAAACGAGTGGAGTCTGGAAATTCCGTGTCTGTTGCCTTTTTCAGGTTTCATTTTATTCTGTTGCAGAAGTGAGGAGAAAAAAGAATATATATAACTGGCTTCGTAAATTGGTTTTATTTGATTTCTATAATTTGTTGTTGTATAATATATACTTCACGGCTGTGTGTTCTCATCTCAAAGTGGCATTTTGGTCACTTTTCTTGGAAATTTTGCAGTGTTTATGGGCGAAGATGTCACGAGCTCAATACATCCCCCTCATTCTTAAAGTTAATATTTTATGAGAGTGGTTTCAATTTGTGATACCAAAGAACGTAAATGTTTCAGCTCCAATTCAATATTACAGTAGGCGATGCTCGTAACAAAATGATCAAAGTTTGGCAAATCTGAGAGTGTGCAAAATATTCCATTTTTAACTTCAAAAATTTTTAACTTAAAGATACAGCTTCTTCTAGTCATGTCAGCCTCTTTCCTTCCGTCCACCCCCATCTTTCCTCTCCTCTCTTCCCTCCCCTGCACCCGTTTAGACTCACCCCCCCCCCCAACACCCTAACGTGATCTCCCCATGCAATATTCAAAGTCTATATTGCATATCTGTCAGCACGTTGGTACCGTTCCAGAGAAATCAATATCCCTATTATCTGTCAGCACGTTGGTACCCTTCCAGAGAAATCAAGATCCCTATTATCTGTCAGCACGTTGGTACCCTTCCAGAGAAATCAAGATCCCTATTATCTGTCAGCACGTTGGTACCGTTCCAGAGAAATCAATATCCCTATTATCTGTCAGCACGTTGGTACCCTTCCAGAGAAATCAAGATCCCTATTATCTATCAGCACGTTGGTACCCTTCCAGAGGAATCATGATCCCTATTTACCAACTTATATTTATCATTAAAGTAGCACTGCTACTGTTTCCCTGTTCTCCACTTACATTTATTATCCTTTTCAATACATATTCTGCCACTTTATATTCCAGTTCTACCTTACTCTCATTTCTTTTTTTAGAGCTGCTTCACTACTCCTGTCTTACTTTCAACCACCCTGCACAGCCAAATCTCGATAATCCCCCTATTAAGGCTTCTTTTATCGCCATGGCACAGGTCTTTGTTTGCTCGTTTTCACTCCATATATATACTTACCTATCTCTAGTGATTACATGTGTCACACTTGACTGCTTCGCACACCTCATTTTACTACCTTGTTATCTCGTCCGACTTACCGTCTAATCACGTGACTGAATTTTCCACTCACCCCGATAACCTTCCCCTACGTTCCATTTGCCTCATAGTTTTCTACTCGCTGGGAGCTTTTGGATCTTGCGTCAGTTAAGTCTCGCTTTAGTTGTATATACATTTTAACTTACTAAATTTCACATATTATCTTTTTTTAACCTCTGATATATCATCATCATGTGCCATACCGGTTGGCGTGGGCGATCATGTCCTTCCGCAATCTTCTATCTACAATGCATCGTATCAGTTCTGTTGTTGACTGTTTTCCATGACACCAAGCTATCCAGTATTTTCTCTCTGTGTCGTCCGCGATCTCTATATCCTTTTATTTTGCCAGTTGTAACCAAGTATTCCAACTTTCCTCTTGTCCTGATGTGCCCGAAAAATGTCGATTGCTTCTTTCTGATGTTTTTAAGAACTCCCTTTTAGTGTTGGCCTCTTTGAGAATTTCCTCATTGGTCTTTTTAGCTGTCCATGGAACTTTCAATATTCTTCTGAGAAATCCCATCTCTGTGGCCTCTAATCGTCTTTTCATGTGTTTGTCTACTGTCCATGATTGGCTTCCATAGGTCAGAATTGGTTCTACATAGCACCGATGAACTCTCTTTCTCAAATATAAATATATAGCACATCTCTATTTCGTCTCATCCTTTCATCTCATATCCTTCTGTTTATTTCTCCTTGATTTACCTTAACCGCACAACCTAGATGTAGTAGAGTTTATTTTTATTTCCTTGTTCGTTTATGACCTTCTCATTTTCTGAGGAAGGCCGCATGTAGGCCGAAACGTCAGTTTTGTTGTGTAAAGTTGTCACCATGCCTTGTAGGAGTGTACGTTACACCCCGCCGCTGGCTTCTTCTAATCATGTTTCATATATCTTTAAACAACCAAGTATCTCCCTGACAACTCACAAGCAAATCGACTAAGTAAAGTACTAGAAAGCTGACTTGAATATCTGTGTTTATATTATATGTATATGTTATATGTATATATTATATGAATATGTTATATGTATATATTATATGTATATGTTATATGTATTTTATATGTATATGTTATATGTTTGTTATATGTATATGTTATATGTATGTTATATGTATATGTTATATGTATATGTTATATATATATATGTTATATGTATATATTATATGTATGTTATATGTATATGTTATATGTATATATTATATGTATGTTATATGTATACGTTATATGTATATGTTATATATATGTTATATGTATATGTTATATGTATATGTTATATGTATATGTTAAAGGTATATTTTATACATATGTTATATGTTTATGTTATATGTATATGTTATATGTATATGTTATATGTGTATGTTATATGCATATGTTATATGTATATGTTATATGTATATGTTATATGTATATATTGTCAACTCGGGGCTGAAAGGGAAATGAGCAAGGAAAACAGAAGAAAGAAGAAAGAAGAAAGAAGAAAGAAGAAAGAAGATAGTAGAAGGAAGATAGAAGCAAGAAGATAGAGGCAAGAAGATAGAAGCAAGAAGATAGAAGAAAGAAGATAGAAGAAAGAAGATAGAAGAAAGAAGATAGAAGCAAGAAGATAGAAGAAAGAAGATAGAAGAAAGAAGATAGAGGAAAGAAGATAGAAGAAAGAAGATAGAAGAAAGAAGATAGAAGCAAGAAGATAGAGGAAAGAAGATAGAAGCAAGAAGATAGAAGAGTGTAACTTTAACGTTAAGAATTGCGACATCAGCTCAACAAGAAGCTTCACAGAGCACATCAATCTGAAGAGGGCATGGAGTGTCTCGGGAGACAGAAGCCATCAAGACACCTTGTCTGTCACGTGTTGACATGGTTGCTCTGCCGTTTGCCACGTCAGTCAAGTGTTGTCGAGCAGGTAGGACAACTCGAGCTGTAAGTAATGTCTCGTTTGCGTCCCTTTGATTTGTCAAGTCTGAACCCACATATTCTGGAATAAAGAGCCGAGACATTAAGACACGAGCAAGTTCATTCAAAAGCAGTTACTTCATCAAACTCTGGATTTAATAAGGTGATATATGCTCCTTCCCTCCAATACCTGAAAATGGGTACCAGAGTTTATTTTATGTAGGGAAAGTAAAACTGACTGATATGATACGCCGGTCATGAATGTGTATGTGTTTTACAATCGGGTTAAGTCGTTCACAAGAATATGAATGTCAGTTTAGAAGCAAGTCCAAGGTTTAAAATATTAAGTGTAAAGTCGGATAGATCTGTCTAAAGTTGAGCAAATGTGAAGTAACAAATGATATGTTGAAGGTGAAATAGAGAGAATTTGAAACAATAAATTAGTCCACGTATTGCTCATAGTTGTTTCTTACTGATACTTTAGTTGATAAATATTATCCTGACGAAGGATAGATAGTTGCGTTCACTTTTGGTGCGGCTACGCCTTATGTCTTTTGGCGTGTGCTGTTGCTCTTATGATGTGGACTGCAACCACCTTTCTTTTTTTTTGATTCTTCAATGAGATGAGATATTAATTCGGATGATTCCACTAGCATGGACGGTTGAGCAATTATGGATTTTAGTTCGTTTGTAGTGATGCCGGGGCCTTCGACTAACTACAACTACAACTACAACTACAACTACAACTACAGCTACAACTACAACTACAACTAACTACTTTAGATGATTTTATCGTTTGTGTCTTTCCATGAAAATAAAATAAACTTGCTCCTCTTATTCATTGAAAGTGATTAGAGAAAGCTGTATCTTACAATCTGACACCATTTGTGGTTAACAATTGAATCTTTGTATCTCCAGAATATCTCAGATGTGTCCATCTTTGACTCTACTAGCTCCGAGCATTATCCTCTCAAATATTACTTGTAAATAAACATTGACTGTAAGTAGAGACGAAGGTGCGCCTCACAGCACCAGAGCTGGAAGTTGTCAGAGACTCAGAACTGATGGTTCTCGCCAGGATCGATGAACCAGAACCATCCAGACCCTGCTCCACCTCTCTGTGGTGCCTCTAGTAACAAACTATCCTGTCTAGTCTGACCAAGCGAGTGGGTATCGAAGAGGGAAGACAACCCGGCACTCAAAAATGTCGTGCTGAAGTCGGATGTGTTGGGTCGAAAGGCGCAAATATCACAGTTATATTGCAAATCATAACCCAACTCAGACACGCCCACTTAACGTCATTTTAAGGGCGGATGATGAAGAGGTGTGATCCTTTAGTCACTGGGCGAATTCATCATCATCATCGAGTGCCGTCTCCGCAACGAAGGTTGGCTACCATGGAGCGCCATTCTGCTCTGTCTCTTGCTTTGATGGTGCAGGTTGTCATAGGCTGATTTATCCATCTTTTGATGTTACTCGTCCATGTTAGTCTTGGTCTACCTATGCCTCTTTTATCTTGTATTTTCCCCTCCAGGATTACTTTTAGTTGGTTGTTGTGTCTTTTAACATGGCCCAAAGATCGAATTTGTTTTGTTTGAATTGTGCTTGGCAGTTCTCTTTTCATTTTTAGTTGTTTTAAAACTTCATCGTTTGTTTTCTTTTCCTTCCATCCAATTCTACCTATTCTTCTATAAATCCACATTTCAAAGGCTTCAATTTTCTGTTCTGTTTTCTTGTCTAATGTCCATGTTTCTGCACCATATAGGAATATTGAGAAGATGTAACATTTTGCTATTCTTAGTTTTAGCCCTGGTGTTATTTGTTTTGATGTTAGTATGTTCTTCATGGCATTAAAATTACTTTTTGCCATTCATATTCTTTTGTTTATTTCAGTTGTACATTTTCCATCACTGGTTATAGTATGTCCAAGGTAGTTGTAGCTCTGAACTGTCTACAGGTCTATTCCTTCAATTTTGATATCCACTTGTAGGTTTTGGAGCCGCGATAGCTCAGTGGTTAGTGAACTGGACTACAATGGACAAGGGGTAGGGTTCGATCCCAACCGACGGCTTCCGGGTTCACCCAGCATTAAATGGGTACCGGATTTTTTTCTGGGAAAGTAAAGCAGCACGGGCGTAATACCGACAACATTACCCCAGAAAAATCATGTGCTGAAGGTCTGTAAAATATAGGGTCACTAACACCATATTCCCTTTACGCCACTTGGCGTGACGGGGGTACTTTACTTTACTTTACTTTTTTACTTGTGGGTTTTGAGTATTTTCTTTGTTTATGATCATAGTTTTAGACTTTTTGATATTCATATCTAGTCCATATATTTTGCTTGTCATGTTTATTTCATTAAGTAATTGTTGTAGATCTTTAGGATTTTCTGCTAGTAGTACTGTATAGTGATTGATTATCTTTCCATTAATTTCTAGGCCTGGCATCTCTGTGATGTTTTGTGTATAGTTCTCTTTGTTATATTTTATTATTGCTGTTTGCTCCCAGTATAGATTACATATTAGTCGTATGTCCCTGTCATCTAGATGTATCTCTTTTAGCCATTCTATAAGTTGTTTGTGGTGTACTCTATCAAAAGCTTTGGTGTAGTCTATGAAGCAGGCATATATTGGTTTGTTTACTTCTGTGTACTTTTCGATTAATGTTCTCATGCAGAATATGGCTTCTTTTGTCCCGCTGGACGAGCTCAAGCAAGTGAAAGGTTTGGCCCTGTGTGTGTAGTCACAGATATAAACCACTCCAATAAAATAGCCGTTTCATGTTTGATTGTGTGAACTAAGTTCAGGACATGTGTCATGTAAGATTGTGTGAACTAAGTTCAGGACATGTGTCATGTAAGATTGTGTGAACTAAGTTCAGGACATGTGTCATGTACGATTGTGTGAACTAAGTTCAGGACATGTGTCATGTATGATTGTGTGAACTAAGTTCAGGACATGTGTCATGTATGATTGTGTGAACTAAGTTCAGGACATGTGTCATGTATGATTGTGTAATCTAAGTTCAGGACATGTGTCATGTATCATTGTGTGAACTAAGTTCAGGACATATGTCATGTATGATTGTGTGAACTAAGTTCAGGACATGTGTCATGTATGATTGTGTGAACTAAGTTCAGGACCCGTTTCATGTTTGATTGTGTGAACTAAGTTCAGGCAATGTATCATCTATGATTGTGTGAACTAAATTCAGGACATGTGTCATGTAAGATTGTGTGAACTAAGTTCAGGACATATGTCATGTATGATTGTGTGAACTAAGTTCAGGACATGTGTCTTGTATGATTGTGTGAACTAAGTTCAGGACATATGTCATGTATGATTGTGTGAACTAAGTTCAGGACATGTGTCATGTATGATTGTGTGAACTAAGTTCAGGACATGTGTCATGTATGATTGTGTGAACTAAGTTCAGGACATATGTCATGTATGATTGTGTGAACTAAGTTCAGTACATGTGTCATGTATGATTGTGTGAACTAAATTCAGGACCCGTTTCATGTTTGATTGTGTGAACTAAGTTCAGGACATATGTCATGTATGATTGTGTGAACTAAGTTCAGCACATGTGTCATGTATGATTGTGTGAACTAAGTTCACAACATCTTCATCAACAAGCTCTTCACAATTTCCACGATTAAGTTGAAATGCCACTTTGGGATGACAGCAAACAGCTGTGTCTCATTCTCTATCGCCATTAATCACCGCTATTGATTGATTATAGCTGCGCATCAAGGATAACTTATTTAGTTTGTCATGTCGATACACTAGACAAAAGGAAAGGAGAAAAACAAATATCTTTACATCAATTTATTTTCCTCATTTTACGATCTCTTCCTAATAGGAAAATTTTTTTTTCTGCAAACTTGTTTGTCTCCTCATTTCTCTATTTTTTAACGACCCGGACCCACATCTTTGATATGAAAGCCCAAGAGGGCAGTTTACATGTATCTGGTTATCCCACTTTTAGTGCACCATGGTTGTTTCTCTTTGATGTGCTGTCAGGACTTTAAACTCGACCATGATCTCGGGCTGTGATGCCATGAACGATCTCTCCAACGAGTTCTCTCTCTCGCCAACATTAGCCCGAGAACGCTATTTCTCACTAGTATTTTTATTTATTATTGTATTTATGTATATTATTATTGTATAATTGACATGCCAAGTGTGTTCGTCAATGCTTCAGCTGTTTTCATAAATGTGTGCTTCATATTGGTAACGATCTTTGGACCTATCTTTTAATGCGACAAACTTCACATATTTGATAATAATATATGGTCTATGTTAGACAACAACAATTTTTTTTACGTTTTGTGTTACAAGACGGGCTAAATTTCACCAGAGGTAAGTAATCTTCTTTTTTCCGTCCTCATTTGCCTTTCAGCGTCGAGGGGAGATATAATTTGCAACATTGCTCCTCTGTTGGCCTCTCCTGCTGTTATTTTTTCCTAGTGTTTCTAATATCGCGTCAATCCATCTTTTTCGTGGTCGGCACTCAAGTCAGGTGCTCTGCAAACGTGAATTGAATGATCGTTGAGTTGTGTTTTGATCTTTCTGCCTTATCAGGTGGCCAAACCACTTTATCTGTTGTTTCTTTATGTGACGTGAATTATTTCTAGCTTTTTTTGCAGTTCTTCATTTCTATAATAAGAAACTCTTTATACAGAGCTTCGCAGTAGGTGGTAATCTGATCATCAGAAGTAGGCCCCGTCGAGCCAGTGTTTCGGGACTGTAGCTTCTTGGCGCTCTACGGGAGGTGAGCCCACCTGGGTCATAGCTCCCAGGCGTGGACCTCCTTCTGCATTGAACTCTAAAGCTGACAATATATTCGTCACAAAATAACTACACACTCTACACAACACTGCTGGTCGCATCCACTGCCTACCCGGTCGTATACTTTCTTGCCTTCGATTTAACCTAGCACATTGATGTCCTCTCTACCAGCCTGGTATACATTACTTGTCTTAGCTTTAACCCAACACATTGATGTCCTCTCTACCAGCCTGGTATACTTACTTGTCTTAGCTTTAACCCAACACATTGATGTCCTCTCTACCAGCCTGGTATACTTACTTGTCTTAGCTTTAACCCAGCACATTGATGTCCTCTCTACTAGCTTAGTATACTTACTTGTCTTAGCTTTAACACAGCACATTGATGTCCTCTCTACCCGCCTGGTATACTTGTCTTAGCTTTAACAAAGCACATTGATGTCCTCTCTACCCGCCTGGTATACTTGTCTTAGCTTTAACCCAGCACATTGATGTTCTCTCTACCCGCCTGGTATACTTGTCTTAGCTTTAACCTAGCACATTGATGTCCTCTCTACTAGCCTGGTATACTTGTCTTAGCTTTAACCCAGCACATTGATGTTCTCTCTACCAGCCTAGTATACTTACTTGTCTTAGCTTTAACCCAGCACATTGATGTCCTCTCTACCAGCCTGGTATACTTGTCTTAGCTTTAACCCAGCACATTGATGTTCTCTCTACCAGCTTGGTATACTTGTCTTAGCTTTAACCCAGCACATTGATGTCCTCTCTACCAGCTTGGTATACTTGTCTTAGCTTTAACCCAGCACATTGATGTTCTCTCTACCAGCTTGGTATACTTGTCTTAGCTTTAACCCAGCACATTGATGTCCCCTCTACCAGCCTGGTATACTTGTCTTAGCTTTAACCCAGCACATTGATGTTCTCTCTACCAGCTTGGTATACTTATTTGTCTTAGCTTTAACCCAGCACATTGATGTCCTCTCTACCAGCCTGGTATACTTGTCTTAGCTTTAACCCAGAACATTGATGTTCTCTCTACCAGCCTGGTATACTTACTTGTCTTAGCTTTAACCCAGCACATTGATGTCCTCTCTACCCGACTGGTATACTTGTCTTAGCTTTAATCCAGCACATTGATGTTCTCTCTACCCGCCTGGTATACTTGTCTTAGCTGTAACCCAGCACATTGATGTCCTCTCTACCAGCCTGGCATACTTACTTGTCTTAGCTATAACCTAGCACATTGGTGTCCTCTCTACCAGCCTGGTATACTTACTTGTCTTAGCTTTAACCTAGCACATTGATGTCCTCTCTACCAGCCTGGTATACTTACTTGTCTTAGCTTTAACCCAGCACATTGATGTCCTCTCTACCAGCCTGGTATACTTACTTGTCTTAGCTTTAACCCAGCACATTGATGTCCTCTCTACCAGCCTGGTATACTTACTTGTCTTAGCTTTAACCTAGCACATTGATGTCCTCTCTACTAGCCTGGTATACTTACTTGTCTTAGCTTTAACCCAGCACATTGATGTCCTCTCTACCAGCCTGGTATACTTACTTGCCTTAGCTTTAAACTAGCACATTGATGTCCTCTCTACTAGCCTGGTATACTTACATGCCTTAGCTTTAACCTAGCACATTGATGTCCTCTCTACCAGCCTGGTATACTTACTTGTCTTAGCTTTAACCTAGCACATTGATGTCCTCTCTACCAGCCTGGTATACTTACTTGTCTTTGCTTTAACCTAGCACATTGATGTCCTCTCTACTAGCCTGGTATACTTACTTGTCTTAGCTTTAACCCAGCACATTGATGTCCTCTCTACCAGCCTGGTATACTTACTTGTCTTAGCTTTAACCCAGCACATTGATGTTCTCTCTACCCGCCTGGTATACTTACTTGTCTTAGCTTTAACCCAGCACATTGATGTCCTCTCTACCAGCCTGGTATACTTACTTGTCTTAGCTTTAACCCAGCACATTGATGTCCTCTCTACCAGCCTGGTATACTTACTTGTCTTAGCTTTAACCCAGCACATTGATGTCCTCTCTACCAGCCTGGTATACTTACTTGTCTTAGCTTTAACCTAGCAAATTGATGTCCTCTCTAATAGCCTGGTATACTTAATTGTCTTAGCTTTAACAAAGCATATTGATGTCCTCTCTACCAGCTTGGTATACTTACTTGTCTTAGCTTTAACCCAGCACATTGATGTCCTCTCTACCAGCCTGGTATACTTACTTGTCTTAGCTTAAACCCAGCACATTGATGTCCTCTCTACCAGCCTGGTATACTTACTTGTCTTAGCTTAACCTAGCACATTGATGTCCTCTCTACTAGCCTGGTATACTTACTTGTCTTAGCTTTAACCCAGCACATTGATGTCCTCTCTACCAGCCTGGTATACTTACTTGTCTTAGCTTTAACCTAGCACATTGATGTCCTCTCTACCAGCCTGGTATACTTACTTGTCTTAGCTTTAACCTAGCACATTGATGTCCTCTCTACCAGCCTGGTATACTTACTTGTCTTAGCTTTAACCTAGCACATTCATGTCCTCTCTACCAGCCTGGTATACTTACTTGTCTTAGCTTTAACCTAGCACATTGATGTCCTCTCTACCAGCCTGATATACTTACTTGACTTAGCTTTAACCCAGCACATTGATGTCCTCTCTACCAGCCTGGTATACTTACTTGTCTTAGCATTAACCTAGCACATTGATGTCCTCTCTACCAGCCTGGTATACTTGCTTGTCTTAGCTTTAACCCAGCACATTGATGTCCTCTCTACCAGCCTGGTATACTTACTTGTCTTAGCTTTAACATAGCACATTGATGTCCTCTCTACCAGCCTGGTATACTTACGTGTCTTAGCTTTAACCCAGCACATAGATGTCCTCTCTACCAGCCTGGTATACTTACTTGTCTTAACTTTAACCCAGCACATTGATGTCCTCTCTACCAGCCTAGTATACTTTTTTGTCTTAGCTTTAACCAGCACATTGATGTCCTCTCTACCAGCGTGGTATACTAACTTGTCTTAGATTTAACCTAGCACATTGATGTCCTCTCTACCAGCCTGGTATACTTACTTGTCTTAGCTTTAACCTAGCAAATTGATATCCTCTCTAATAGCCTGGTATACTTACTTGTCTTAGCTTTTACAAAGCACATTGATGTCCTCTCTACCAGCCTGGTATACTTACTTGTCTTAGCTTTAACCCAGCACATTGATGTCCGCTCTACCAGCCTGGTATACTTACTTGTCTTAGCTTAAACCCAGCACATTGATGTCCTCTCTACCAGCCTGGTATACTTACTTGTCTTAGCTTAACCTAGCACATTGATGTCCTCTCTACTAGCCTGGTATACTTACTTGTCCTAGCTTTAACCCAGCACATTGATGTCCTCTCTATCAGCCTGGTATACTTACTTGTCTTAGCTTTAACCCAGCACATTGATGTCCTCTCTACCAGCCTGGTATACTTACTTGTCTTAGCTTTAACCCAGCACATTGATGTCCTCTCTACCAGTCTGGTATACTTACTTGTCTTAGCTTTAACCTAGCACATTGATGTCCTCTCTACCAGCCTGGTATACTTACTTGTCTTAGCTTTAACCTAGCACATTGATGTCCTCACTACCAGTCTGGTATACCTACTTATCTTAGCTTTAACCCAGCACATTGATGTCCTCTCTACCAGCGTGGTATACTTGTCTTTTCTTTAACCCAGCACATTGATGTCCTCTCTACCAGCGTGGTATACCTACTTATCTTAGCTTTAACCCAGCACATTGATGTCCTCTCTAAGAGTCTGGTATACTTACTTGTCTTATCTGTTACCTAGCACATTGATGTCCTCTCTACCAGCCTGGTATACTTACTTGTCTTAGCTTTAACCCAGCACATTGATGTCCTCTCTACCAGCCTGGTATACTAACTTGTCTTAGCTTTAACCCAGCACATTGATGTCCTCTCTACCAGCCTGGTATACTAACTTGTCTTAGCTTTAATCCAGCACATTGATGTCCTCTCTACCAGCCTGGTATACTAACTTGTCTTAGCTTTAACCGAGCACATTGATGTCCTCTCTACCAGCCTGGTATACTAACGTGTCTTAGCTTTAATCCAGCACATTGATTTCCTCTCTACCAGCCTGGTATACTAAC
The DNA here is from genome assembly GCA_032433765.1 of Megaustenia siamemsis. Classification (NCBI taxonomy): domain Eukaryota; kingdom Metazoa; phylum Mollusca; class Gastropoda; order Stylommatophora; family Ariophantidae; genus Megaustenia; species Megaustenia siamemsis. The sequence goes on along the minus strand of JAVIAB010000156.1, from coordinate 82,440,043 downwards.
TTGTCTTAGCTTTAATCCAGCACATTGATTTCCTCTCTACCAGCCTGGTATACTAACTTGTCTTAGCTTTAACCCAGCACATTGATGTCCTCTCTACCAGCCTGGTATACTAACTTGTCTTAGCTTTAATCCAGCACATTGATTTCCTCTCTACCAGCCTGGTATACTAACTTGTCTTAGCTTTAACCCAGTACATTGATGTCCTCTCTACCAGCCTGGTATACTAACTTGTCTTACATGGATGTCCTCTCTACCAGCCTGGTATATTAACTTGTCTTAGCTATAACCCAGCACATTAATGTCCTCTCTACCAGCCTGGTATACTTGTCTTAGCTTTAACCCAGAACATTGATGTCCTCTCTAACAGCGTGGTATACTAACTTGTCTTAGCTTTAACTTAGCACATTGATCTACCTGTTCGTATACTTACTTGTTTTAGCTTGAACCTAGCACATTGATGTCCTCTCTACCAGCCTGTTATACTTACATGTCTTAGCTTTAACCCAGCACATTGATTTCATCTCTACAAGCGTGGTATACTTACTTGTCTTAGCTTTAACCCAGCACATTGATTTCATCTCTACCAGCCGGGTATACTTACTTGTCTTAGCTTTAACCTAGCACATTGATGTCCTCTCTACCAGCCTGGTATACTTACTTGTCTTAGCTTTAACCTAGCACATTGATGTCCTCTCTACCAGCATGGTATTCTTACTTGTCTTAGCTTTAACCTAGCACATTGATGTCCTCTCTACCAGTCTGGTATACTTACTTGTCTTAGCTTTAACCCAGCACATTGATGTCCTCTCTACCAGTCTGGTATACTTACTTGTCTTAGCTTTAACCTAGCACATTGATGTCCTCTCTACCAGCCTGGTATACTTGTCTTAGCTTTAACCCAACACATTGATCTACCTCGTCGTATACTTACTTGTCTTAGCTTTAACCCAGCACATTGATGTCCTCTCTACCAGCGTTGTATACCTACTTGTCTTAGGTTTAACCCGGCACATTGATCTACCTCGTCGTATACTTACTTGTCTTAGCTTTAACCCAGCACATTGATGTCCTCTCTACCAGCGTTGTATACCTACTTGTCTTAGCTTTAACCCAGCACATTGATGTCCTCTCTACCAGCGTTGTATACCTACTTGTCTTAGCTTTAACCTAGCACATTGATATCCTCTCTACCAGCCTAGTATACTTACTTGTCTTAGCGTTAACCCAGCACATTGATGTCCTCTCTACCAGCGTGGTATACCTACTTATCGTAGCTTTAACCCAGCACATTGATGTCCTCTCTACCAGCGTTGTATACCTACTTGTCTTAGTTTTAACCCAGCACATTGATGTCCTGTCTACCAGTCTGGTATACTTACTTGTCTTATCTTTAACCCAGCACATTGATGTCCTCTCTACCAGCGTGGTATACCTACTTATCTTAGCTTTAACCCAGCACATTGATGTCCTCTCTAAGAGTCTGGTATACTTACTTGTCTTATCGTTAACCTAGCACATTGATGTCCTCACTACCAGTCTGGTATACCTACTTATCTTAGCTTTAACCCAGCACATTGATGTCCTCTCTAAGAGTCTGGTATACTTACTTGTCTTATCGTTAACCTAGCACATTGATGTCCTCTCTACCAGCCTGGTATACTTACTTGTCTTAGCTTTAACCCAGCACATTGATGTCCTCTCTACCAGTCTGGTATACTTACTTGTCTTAGCTTTAACCCAGCACATTGATATCCTCTCTACCAGCCTGGTATACTTACTTGTCTTAGCTTTAACCCAGCACATTGATGTCCTCTCTACCAGCCTGGTATACTTGTCTTAGCTTTAACCCAGCACATTGATGTCCTCTCTGTCAGTCTGGTATACTTACTTGTCTTAGCTTTAACCCAGCACATTGATATCCTCTCTACCAGCCTGGTATACTTACTTGTCTTAGGTTTAACCCAGCACATTGATGTCCTCTCTACCAGCGTTGTATACCTACTTGTCTTAGCTTTAACCCAGCACATTGATGTCCTCTCTACCAGCGTTGTATACCTACTTGTCTTAGCATTAACCTAGCACATTGATATCCACTCTACCAGCCTAGTATACTTACTTGTCTTAGCTTTAACCCAGCACATTGATGTCCTCTCTACCAGCGTGGTATACCTACTTATCTTAGCTTTAACCCAGCACATGGATGTCCTCTCTACCAGCCTAGTAGTCTTACTTATCTTAGTTTTAACCCAGCACATTGATGTCCTCTCTACCAGTCTGGTATACTTACTTGTCTTATCTTTAACCCAGCACATTGATGTCCTCTCTACCAGCGTGGTATACCTACTTATCTTAGCTTTAACCCAGCACATTGATGTCCTCTCTACCAGTCTGGTATACCTACTTATCTTAGCTTTAACCCAGCACATTGATGTCCTCTCTACCAGTCTGGTATACTTACTTGTCTTAGCTTTAACCCAGCACATTGATATCCTCTCTACCAGCCTGGTATACTTACTTGTCTTAGCTTTAACCCAGCCCATTGATGTCCTCTCTACCAGCCTGGTATACTTACTTGTCTTAGCTTTAACCCAGCACATTGATGTCCTCTCTACCAGTCTGGTATACTTACTTGTCTTAGCTTTAACCCAGCACATTGATATCCTCTCTACCAGCCTGGTATACTTACTTGTCTTAGCTTTAACCCAGCACATTGATGTCCTCTCTACCAGCGTGGTATACTTGTCTTATCTTTAACCCAGCACATTGATGTCCTCTCTACCAGCGTGGTATACCTACTTATCTTAGCTTTAACCCAGCACATTGATGTCCTCTCTAAGAGTCTGGTATACTTACTTGTCTTATCTGTAACCTAGCACATTGATGTCCTCTCTACCAGCCTGGTATACTTACTTGTCTTAGCTTTAACCCAGCACATTGATGTCCTCTCTACCAGCCTGGTATACTAACTTGTCTTAGCTTTAACCCAGCACATTGATGTCCTCTCTACCAGCCTGGTATACTAACTTGTCTTAGCTTTAATCCAGCACATTGATGTCCTCTCTACCAGCCTGGTATACTAACTTGTCTTAGCTTTAACCGAGCACATTGATGTCCTCTCTACCAGCCTGGTATACTAACGTGTCTTAGCTTTAATCCAGCACATTGATTTCCTCTCTACCAGCCTGGTATACTAACTTGTCTTAGCTTTAATCCAGCACATTGATTTCCTCTCTACCAGCCTGGTATACTAACTTGTCTTAGCTTTAACCCAGCACATTGATGTCCTCTCTACCAGCCTGGTATACTAACTTGTCTTAGCTTTAATCCAGCACATTGATTTCCTCTCTACCAGCCTGGTATACTAACTTGTCTTAGCTTTAACCCAGTACATTGATGTCCTCTCTACCAGCCTGGTATACTAACTTGTCTTACATGGATGTCCTCTCTACCAGCCTGGTATATTAACTTGTCTTAGCTATAACCCAGCACATTAATGTCCTCTCTACCAGCCTGGTATACTTGTCTTAGCTTTAACCCAGAACATTGATGTCCTCTCTAACAGCGTGGTATACTAACTTGTCTTAGCTTTAACTTAGCACATTGATCTACCTGTTCGTATACTTACTTGTTTTAGCTTGAACCTAGCACATTGATGTCCTCTCTACCAGCCTGTTATACTTACATGTCTTAGCTTTAACCCAGCACATTGATTTCATCTCTACAAGCGTGGTATACTTACTTGTCTTAGCTTTAACCCAGCACATTGATTTCATCTCTACCAGCCGGGTATACTTACTTGTCTTAGCTTTAACCTAGCACATTGATGTCCTCTCTACCAGCCTGGTATACTTACTTGTCTTAGCTTTAACCTAGCACATTGATGTCCTCTCTACCAGCATGGTATTCTTACTTGTCTTAGCTTTAACCTAGCACATTGATGTCCTCTCTACCAGTCTGGTATACTTACTTGTCTTAGCTTTAACCTAGCACATTGATGTCCTCTCTACCAGTCTGGTATACTTACTTGTCTTAGCTTTAACCTAGCACATTGATGTCCTCTCTACCAGCCTGGTATACTTGTCTTAGCTTTAACCCAACACATTGATCTACCTCGTCGTATACTTACTTGTCTTAGCTTTAACCCAGCACATTGATGTCCTCTCTACCAGCGTTGTATACCTACTTGTCTTAGGTTTAACCCGGCACATTGATCTACCTCGTCGTATACTTACTTGTCTTAGCTTTAACCCAGCACATTGATGTCCTCTCTACCAGCGTTGTATACCTACTTGTCTTAGCTTTAACCCAGCACATTGATGTCCTCTCTACCAGCGTTGTATACCTACTTGTCTTAGCTTTAACCTAGCACATTGATATCCTCTCTACCAGCCTAGTATACTTACTTGTCTTAGCTTTAACCCAGCACATTGATGTCCTCTCTACCAGCGTGGTATACCTACTTATCGTAGCTTTAACCCAGCACATGGATGTCCTCTCTGCCAGCCTAGTAGTCTTACTTATCTTAGTTTTAACCCAGCACATTGATGTCCTGTCTACCAGTCTGGTATACTTACTTGTCTTATCTTTAACCCAGCACATTGATGTCCTCTCTACCAGCGTGGTATACCTACTTATCTTAGCTTTAACCCAGCACATTGATGTCCTCTCTAAGAGTCTGGTATACTTACTTGTCTTATCGTTAACCTAGCACATTGATGTCCTCACTACCAGTCTGGTATACCTACTTATCTTAGCTTTAACCCAGCACATTGATGTCCTCTCTAAGAGTCTGGTATACTTACTTGTCTTATCGTTAACCTAGCACATTGATGTCCTCTCTACCAGCCTGGTATACTTACTTGTCTTAGCTTTAACCCAGCACATTGATGTCCTCTCTACCAGTCTGGTATACTTACTTGTCTTAGCTTTAACCCAGCACATTGATATCCTCTCTACCAGCCTGGTATACTTACTTGTCTTAGCTTTAACCCAGCACATTGATGTCCTCTCTACCAGCCTGGTATACTTGTCTTAGCTTTAACCCAGCACATTGATGTCCTCTCTGTCAGTCTGGTATACTTACTTGTCTTAGCTTTAACCCAGCACATTGATATCCTCTCTACCAGCCTGGTATACTTACTTGTCTTAGGTTTAACCCAGCACATTGATGTCCTCTCTACCAGCGTTGTATACCTACTTGTCTTAGCTTTAACCCAGCACATTGATGTCCTCTCTACCAGCGTTGTATACCTACTTGTCTTAGCATTAACCTAGCACATTGATATCCACTCTACCAGCCTAGTATACTTACTTGTCTTAGCTTTAACCCAGCACATTGATGTCCTCTCTACCAGCGTGGTATACCTACTTATCTTAGCTTTAACCCAGCACATGGATGTCCTCTCTACCAGCCTAGTAGTCTTACTTATCTTAGTTTTAACCCAGCACATTGATGTCCTCTCTACCAGTCTGGTATACTTACTTGTCTTATCTTTAACCCAGCACATTGATGTCCTCTCTACCAGCGTGGTATACCTACTTATCTTAGCTTTAACCCAGCACATTGATGTCCTCTCTAAGAGTCTGGTATACTTACTTGTCTTATCTTTAACCTAGCACATTGATGTCCTCTCTACCAGCCTGGTATACTTACTTGTCTTAGCTTTAACCCAGCACATTGATGTCCTCTCTACCAGTCTGGTATACCTACTTATCTTAGCTTTAACCCAGCACATTGATGTCCTCTCTACCAGTCTGGTATACTTACTTGTCTTAGCTTTAACCCAGCACATTGATATCCTCTCTACCAGCCTGGTATACTTACTTGTCTTAGCTTTAACCCAGCCCATTGATGTCCTCTCTACCAGCCTGGTATACTTACTTGTCTTAGCTTTAACCCAGCACATTGATGTCCTCTCTACCAGTCTGGTATACTTACTTGTCTTAGCTTTAACCCAGCACATTGATATCCTCTCTACCAGCCTGGTATACTTACTTGTCTTAGCTTTAACCCAGCACATTGATGTCCTCTCTACCAGCGTGGTATACTTGTCTTATCTTTAACCCAGCACATTGATGTCCTCTCTACCAGCGTGGTATACCTACTTATCTTAGCTTTAACCCAGCACATTGATGTCCTCTCTAAGAGTCTGGTATACTTACTTGTCTTATCTGTAACCTAGCACATTGATGTCCTCTCTACCAGCCTGGTATACTTACTTGTCTTAGCTTTAACCCAGCACATTGATGTCCTCTCTACCAGTCTGGTATACCTACTTATCTTAGCTTTAACCCAGCACATTGATGTCCTCTCTACCAGTCTGGTATACTTACTTGTCTTAGCTTTAACCCAGCACATTGATATCCTCTCTACCAGCCTGGTATACTTACTTGTCTTAGCTTTAACCAGCCCATTGATGTCCTCTCTACCAGCCTGGTATACTTACTTGTCTTAGCTTTAACCCAGCACATTGATGTCCTCTCTGCCAGCCTAGTAGTCTTACTTATCTTAGTTTTAACCCAGCACATTGATGTCCTGTCTACCAGTCTGGTATACTTACTTGTCTTATCTTTAACCCAGCACATTGATGTCCTCTCTACCAGCGTGGTATACCTACTTATCATAGCTTTAACCCAGCACATAGATGTCCTCTCTAAGAGTCTGGTATACTTACTTGTCTTATCGTTAACCTAGCACATTGATGTCCTCACTACCAGTCTGGTATACCTACTTATCTTAGCTTTAACCCAGCACATTGATGTCCTCTCTAAGAGTCTGGTATACTTACTTGTCTTATCGTTAACCTAGCACATTGATGTCCTCTCTACCAGCCTGGTATACTTACTTGTCTTAGCTTTAACCCAGCACATTGATGTCCTCTCTACCAGTCTGGTATACTTACTTGTCTTAGCTTTAACCCAGCACATTGATATCCTCTCTACCAGCCTGGTATACTTACTTGTCTTAGCTTTAACCCAGCACATTGATGTCCTCTCTACCAGCCTGGTATACTTGTCTTAGCTTTAACCCAGCACATTGATGTCCTCTCTGTCAGTCTGGTATACTTACTTGTCTTAGCTTTAACCCAGCACATTGATATCCTCTCTACCAGCCTGGTATACTTACTTGTCTTAGGTTTAACCCAGCACATTGATGTCCTCTCTACCAGCGTTGTATACCTACTTGTCTTAGCTTTAACCCAGCACATTGATGTCCTCTCTACCAGCGTTGTATACCTACTTGTCTTAGCATTAACCTAGCACATTGATATCCACTCTACCAGCCTAGTATACTTACTTGTCTTAGCTTTAACCCAGCACATTGATGTCCTCTCTACCAGCGTGGTATACCTACTTATCTTAGCTTTAACCCAGCACATGGATGTCCTCTCTACCAGCCTAGTAGTCTTACTTATCTTAGTTTTAACCCAGCACATTGATGTCCTCTCTACCAGTCTGGTATACTTTCTTGTCTTATCTTTAACCCAGCACATTGATGTCCTCTCTACCAGCGTGGTATACCTACTTATCTTAGCTTTAACCCAGCACATTGATGTCCTCTCTAAGAGTCTGGTATACTTACTTGTCTTATCTTTAACCTAGCACATTGATGTCCTCTCTACCAGCCTGGTATACTTACTTGTCTTAGCTTTAACCCAGCACATTGATGTCCTCTCTACCAGTCTGGTATACCTACTTATCTTAGCTTTAACCCAGCACATTGATGTCCTCTCTACCAGTCTGGTATACTTACTTGTCTTAGCTTTAACCCAGCACATTGATATCCTCTCTACCAGCCTGGTATACTTACTTGTCTTAGCTTTAACCCAGCCCATTGATGTCCTCTCTACCAGCCTGGTATACTTACTTGTCTTAGCTTTAACCCAGCACATTGATGTCCTCTCTACCAGTCTGGTATACTTACTTGTCTTAGCTTTAACCCAGCACATTGATATCCTCTCTACCAGCCTGGTATACTTACTTGTCTTAGCTTTAACCCAGCACATTGATGTCCTCTCTACCAGCGTGGTATACTTGTCTTAGCTTTAACCCAGCACATTGATGTCCTCTCTGCCAGTCTGGTATACTTACTTGTCTTAGCTTTAACCCAGCACATTGATATCCTCTCTACCAGCCTGGTATACTTACTTGTCTTAGCTTTAACCCAGCACATTGATGTCCTCTCTACCAGCCTGGTATACTTGTCTTAGCTTTAACCCAGCACATTGATCTACCTCGTCGTATACCTACTTGTCTTAGCTTTAACCCAGAACATTGATTTCCTCTCTAACAGCGTGGTATACTAACTTGTCTGAGCTTTAATCCAGCACATTGATTTCCTCTCTACCAGCCTGGTATACCTACTTGTCTTAGCTTTAACCCAGCACATTGATGTCCTCTCTACCAGTCTGGTATACTTACTTGTCTTAGCTTTAACCCAGCACATTGATATCCTCTCTACCAGCATGGTATACTTACTTGTCTTAGATTTAACCTAGCACATTGATGTCCTCTCTACCAGCATGGTATACTTACTTGTCTTAGCTTTAACCTAGCACATTGATGTCCTCTCTACCAGCATGGTATACTTACTTATCTTAGCTTTAACCCAGCACATTGATGTCCTCTCTACCAGTCCGGTATACTTGTCTTAGCTTTAACCCAGCACATTGATGTCCTCTCTACCAGCCTGGTATACTTACTTGTCTTAGCTTTAACCCAGCACAATGATGTCCTCTCTACCAGTCTGGTATACTTGTCTTAGCTTTAACCCAGCACATTGATGTCCTCTCTACCAGTCTGGTATACTTGTCTTAGCTTTAACCCAGCACATTGATGTCCTCTCTACCAGTCTGGTATACTTGTCTTAGCTTTAACCCAGCACATTGATGTCCACTCTACCAGCCTGGTATACTTACTTATCTTAGCTTTAACCCAGCACATTGATATCCTCTCTACCAGTCTGGTATACTTGTCTTAGCTTTAACCCAGCACATTGATGTCCTCTCTACCAGCCTGGTATACTTGTCTTAGCTTTAACAAAGCACATTGATGTCCTTTCAACCAGCATGGTATACTTACTTGTCTTAGCTTTAACCCAGCACATTGATGTCCTCTCTACCAGCTTGGTATACTTGTCTTAGCTTTAACCCAGCACATTGATGTCCTCTCTACCAGTCTGGTATACTTGTCTTAGCTTTAAACCCAGCACATTGATGTCCTCTCTACCAGCCTGGTATACTTACTTATCTTAGCTTTAACCCAGCACATTGATGTCCTCTCTACCAGCCTGGTATACTTACTTATCTTAGCTTTAACCCAGCACATTGATATCCTCTCTACCAGTCTGGTATACTTGTCTTAGCTTTAACCCAGCACATTGATGTCCTCTCTACCAGCCTGGTATACTTACTTGTCTTAGCTTTAACCTAGCACATTGATGCCCTCTCTACCAGTCTGGTATACTTACTTATCTTAGCTTTAACCCAGCACATTGATGTCCTCTCTACCAGTCTGGTATACTTGTCTTAGCTTTAACCCAGCACATTGATCTACCTCGTCGTATACCTACCTACTTGTCTTAGCTTTAACCCAGCACATGGATGCCCTTTTCGTGGTATCCTAAATCAGCTTGTGGTTGCAGCATCCTTTTATATAAACTCGCATACAAGCTGCTTTGCAATTGCGTAATTCGGCGGAAAGGGTGGATGAGAAACAGGTGATAAAGATAGGTCGGACTGGGAACTTCATCTCTTTGAACTGTCGGTATTGCAAACGTCCGCTGCAGTTCACCTTTCAGGCTGTTTCCTGTCATTCGCCTAACACATGTCATCTTAGTAGAGGTTATTTTACTTATTGTTCTTTGGTCAATGTTTGACATTGGTAGCACAAGGTTGGGATGAAGATTGTTTTATAGAGTGCCCGTTTTGCCTCTTGTGTTATTTCCTTGTTGGGCAATAATGGTGACGTTTGTCCAATGATTTGACAAACTTTGTTGTATCTTGAGTCTATTTCTGCTTGTTATGAATTGTCGTTTGTCACTGGTCTGCCTATATATTTAAATCCCTCCACTTGTTTTGTTTGAATGTGAAAAGTAGAGACTACATTGAATGTGACAAGTAGAAAGAATATATTGAATGTGACAAATCAGAAAAAAATATATTGAATTTGGAGAGTAGAGACTATATTAATTGTGACAAGTAAGAAACAATATATTATTGAATGTGACAAGTCAGAGACAATATATTATTGAATGTGACAAGTCAGAGACAATATATTATTGCATGTGACAAGTCAGAAACAAGATATTAAATGTGACAAGTCAGAAACAATATATTGAATGTGACAAATCAGAGACAATATATTATTGAATGTGACAAGTCAAAAACAAGATATTTAATGTTACGAATAGAGGCAACATGCGGGAAGAAGACATGAGAAGAGTTGTAGAGATGTAGCAACAACGCTTAATCTCATCAAGAGACACGAGATGTTGAGAGTGAATATTGCATCTGTCGGCAGCAACATCTTACAACGTGAAGACGCGACATCAAAGAGTGGCTACATTCGTTTGGTAGCTTAGGTCAACTAAACAAATATTTATTATGTAAAAATGTAAATAGTATCTATATTGTAATATACTTTAATAATATAATATAATACAATACAATACAATACAATACAATACAATACAATATAATATAATATAATATAATATAATATAGTATAGTATAGTAGGGTATAGTAGGGTATAGTATGGTATAGTACAGTACAGTACAGTATAGTATAGTATAGTATAGTATAGTATAGTATAGTACAGTACAGTACAGTACAGTACAGTACAGTACAGTACAGTACAGTATAGTATAGTATAGTATAGTATAGTATAGTATAGTATAGTAGTATAGTATAGTATAGTATAGTATAGTATATAGTATAGTATAGTTTTGCTATAGTATAGTACAATATAGTATAGTACAGTACAGTACAGTATAGTATAGTATAGTATAGTATAGTATAGTATAGTATAGTATAGTATAGTATAGTATAGTATAGTATAGTATAGTATAGTACAGTACAGTACAGTATAGTATAGTATAGTATAGTATAGTATAGTATAGTATAGTATAGTATAGTATAGTATAGTATAGTATAGTATAGTATAGTATAGTATAGTATAGTATAGTATAGCAAAGTATAGTATAGTATAGTATAGTATAGTACAGTATAGTATAGTATAGTACAGTACAGTATAGTATAGTATAGTATAGTATAGTATAGTATAGTATAGTATAGTATAGTAGTATAGTATAGTATAGTATAGTATAGTATAGTACAGTACAGTACAGTACAGTACAGTACAGTACAGTACAGTACAGTATAGTATAGTAGTATAGTATAGTATAGTATAGTATAGTATAGTATAGTATAGTATAGTATAGTATATTATAGTATAGTATAGTATAGTAGAATAATACCCGGCATTGTCAATAATGTAAAATGAAGTGGTAATGTAAACCAAATATTGTTTTCCGTAACCCTTAGAACGTAGTCAAAAGGCAAGTAATGAGTTTGATTACGTTCTTATTGTCTTGCAAGAAACGTAACACAAATATCCATTCATTCCTTATTTCACACACAAACATACAGTGTGTAGCATTGAGCAAGTTACCGACTCCTTTCATCGATTTGCTAGTCACGTTGTCAGTTATTAGTACAAGCTGCTGTAAGTTATGTGGAATACGGTCCCTCCCTTTTCTTCTGTGATTGGTCTTTTGATCAACGGAAGTGACTCTGCTGTTTTGTTGTCATGTTGGCAACAGGAGAGACACGACCACGTTATACGAGTCAGTCACGTGATGAGTGATCATGTGTCTCAATTGTCTAGCTTTAGCCTTTCTTGTTCCGTGTGTCTCAGCTTCTGAAACAATCATCAACTCCGTTAGCCGTAGCGTTTTTCCTTGACATTCTCGTCTCTTGAATGTGTTGTCATCCTTCAGCTCGTACATCATCTACATTCCTGTAATATGTTGCCATCATTCAGCTGGTACATCATCTACATTCCTCTATGTTGTCATCCTTCAGCTGGTACATCATCTACATTCCTCTATGTTGTCATCCTTCAGCTCGTACATCATCTACATTCCTGTAATATGTTGTCATCCTTCAGCTGGTACATCATCTACATTCCTCTATGTTGTCATCACTCAGCTGGTACATCATCTACATTCCTCTATGTTGTCATCATTCAGCTGGTACATCATCTACATTCCTGTAATATGTTGTCATCATTCAGCTGGTACATCATCTACATTCCTCTATGTTGTCACCATTCAGCTGGTACATCATCTACATTCCTCTATGTTGTCATCCTTCAGCTGGTACATCATCTACACTCGTCTAATATGTTGTCATCCTTCAGCTGGTACATCATCTATATTCCTGTAATATGTTGTCATCATTCAGCTCGTACATCATCTACATTCCTCTATGTTGTCATCATTCAGCTCGTACATCATCTACATTCCTCTATGTTGTCATCCTTCAGCTCGTACATCATCTACATTCCTCTATGTTGTCATCCTTCAGCTCGTACATCATCTACATTCCTCTATGTTGTCATCCTTCAGCTGGTACATCATCTACACTCGTCTAATATGTTGTCATCCTTCAGCTGGTACATCATCTACATTCCTCTATCGTGTCATCATTCAGCTGGAACATCATCTACATTCCTCTATGTTGTCATCCTTCAGCTGGTACATCATCTACATTCCTCTATCGTGTCATCATTCAGCTGGAACATCATCTACATTCCTCTATGTTGTCATCCTTCAGCTGGTACATCACCGACACTCCTGCTGTAATATGTTGTCATCATTCAGCTGGTACATCATCTACATTCCTCTATGTTGTCATCCTTCAGCTGGTACATCATCTACATTCCTCTATGTTGTCATCCTTCAGCTGGAACATCATCTACATTCCTCTATGTTGTCATCCTTCAGCTGGTACATCACCGACACTCCTGCTGTAATATGTTGTCATCATTCAGCTGGTACATCATCTACATTCCTCTATGTTGTCATCCTTCAGCTGGTACATCATCTACATTCCTGTATATGTTGTCATCCTTCAGCTGGTACATCATCTACATTCCTCTATGTTGTCATCATTCAGCTGGTACATCATCTACACTCTTCTATGTTGTCATCATTCAGCTGGTACATCATCTACATTCCTCTATGTTGTCATCATTCAGCTCGTACATCATCTACATTCCTCTATGTTGTCATCCTTCAGCTGGTACATCATCTACACTCCTCTATGTTGTCATCCTTCAGCTCGTACATCATCTACATTCCTCAATGTTGTTATCCTTCAGCTGGTACATCATCTACATTCCTCTATGTTGTCATCATTCAGCTGGTACATCATCTACACTCATCTATGTTGTCATCATTCAGCTGGTACATCATCTACATTCCTCTATGTTGTCATCATTCAGCTCGTACATCATCTACATTCCTCTATGTTGTCATCCTTCAGCTGGTACATCATCTACATTCCTCTATGTTGTCATCCTTCAGCTGGTACATCATCTACACTCTTCTATGTTGTCATCATTCAGCTCGTACATCATCTACATTCCTCTATGTTGTCATCATTCAGCTCGTACATCATCTACATTCCTCTATGTTGTCATCATTCAGCTCGTACATCATCTACATTCCTCTATGTTGTTATCCTTCAGCTCGTACATCATCTACATTCCTCTATGTTGTCATCCTTCAGCTCGTACATCATCTACATTCCTCTATGTTGTCATCCTTCAGCTGGTACATCATCTACACTCGTCTAATATGTTGTTATCCTTCAGCTGGTACATCATCTACATTCCTCTATCGTGTCATCATTCAGCTGGAACATCATCTACATTCCTCTATGTTGTCATTCTTCAGCTGGTACATCATCTACATTCCTCTATCGTGTCATCATTCAGCTGGAACATCATCTACATTCCTCTATGTTGTCATCCTTCAGCTGGTACATCATCTACATTCCTCTATCGTGTCATCCTTCAGCTGGAACATCATCTACATTCCTCTATGTTGTCATCCTTCAGCTGGACATCACCGACACTCCTGTAATATGTTGTCATCCTTCAGCTGGTACATCATCTACATTCCTCTATCGTGTCATCATTCAGCTGGTACATCATCTACATTCCTCTATGTTGTCATCCTTCAGCTGGAACATCATCTACACTCCTCTATGTTTTCATCCTTCAGCTGGTACATAATCTACACGTATCTGGTATGTTGTCATCCTTCAGCTGGTACATCATCTACATTCCTCTATCGTGTCATCATTCAGCTGGAACATCATCTACATTCCTCTATGTTGTCATCATTCAGCTGGTACATAATCTACATTCCTCTATGTTGTCATCATTCAGCTGGTACATCATCTACATTCCTCTATGTTGTCATCCTTCAGCTGGTACATAATCTACACGTATCTGGTATGTTGTCATGTTTACACTGGCCCTTGTTTTAATGGTGCACTTTGTCATATTTTCACCTGTCCATCATTTGATGTTATCACTCCACTTTAGTCTTGGTCCTTGCCTCGTCGGCCTTGTCCCTTCCAATAAGACTTTCTCTTGGCTATTATATCTCCTCACATGTCCCAAAGTTTCTGTTGTATTTTTAGAATTGTGTTAAGTAGTTTTTTTTTTGTTCAATTTTAGCTGATGCAAAACTTCCTTGTTGGTTTCTTTTTCTTTCCAACCAATTCTCCCCATATAGATCCACATTTCAAAGACTGCATTTGCTGCTCTCTTTTCTTATTTCATGTCCATTTTTCTGCACAATAGATGAATTTTGAGTAAATAAAGTATTTTGTTCCTTATAGTTTTAGTACTGATGCTATTTTTTTGATTGGAGTATATTTTTTTATGTTGTTAAAATTCCTTTTAGTCATTTCTATTCTTTTGTTTATTTCTGTTTTACGTTTTCCATCATTTATTATAATATGACCAAGATATCGATGTTCTTGAACTATTACTAGGTTCTTTCCGTCTACATCAATAGGTCCATAAATAGTTGAAGACTTAGGTCGGGTCCATAAATAGTTGAAGTCTTATGCCGGGTCCATAAATAGTTGAAGTCTTATGTCGGGTCCATAAATAGTTGAAGTCTTAGGTCGGTACCATAAATAGTTGAAGTCTTAGGTCGGTACCATAAATAGTTGAAGTCTTAGGTCGGGTCCATAAATAGTTGAAGTCTTAGGTCGGGTCCATAAATAGTTGAAGTCTTATGTCGGGTCCATAAATAGTTGAAGTCTTATGTCGGGTCCATAAATAGTTGAAGTCTTAGGTCGGTACCATAAATAGTTGAAGTCTTAGGTCGGGTCCATAAATAGTTGAAGTCTTAGGTCGGGTCCATAAATAGTTGAAGTCTTATGTCGGGTCCATAAATAGTTGAATTCTTAGGTCGGGTTCATAAATAGTTGAAGTCTTAGGTCGGGTCCATAAATAGTTGAAGTCTTAGGTCGGGTCCATAAATAGTTGAAGTCTTATGTCGGGTCCATAAATAGTTGAAGTCTTAGGTCGGGTCCATAAATAGTTGAAGTCTTAGGTCGGGTCCATAAATAGTTGAAGTCTTAGGTCGGGTCCATAAATAGTTGAAGTCTTAGGTCGGTACCATAAATAGTTGAAGTCTTAGGTCGGGTCCATAAATAGTTGAAGTCTTAGGTCGGGTCCATGAACAGTTGAAGTCTTAGGTCGGGTCCATAAATAGTTGAAGTCTTAGGTCGGATCCATAAATAGTTGAAGTCTTAGGTCGGATCCATAAATAGTTGAAGTCTTAGGTCGGGTCCAAAAATAGTTGAAGTCTTAGGTCGGGTCCATAAATAGTTGAAGTCTTAGGTCGGATCCATAAATAGTTGAAATCTTATGTCGGGTCCATAAATAGTTGAAGTCTTACGTCGAGTCCATAAATAGTTGAAGTCTTAGGTCGGGTCCATAAATAGTTGAAATCTTATGTCGGGTCCATAAATAGTTTGGAGTCTTAGGTCGGGTCCATAAATAGTTGAAGTCTTAGGTCGGGTCCATAAATAGTTGAAGTCTTAGGTCGGGTCCATAAATAGTTGAAGTCCTAGGTCGCGTCCATAAATAGTTGGAGTCTTAGGTCGGGTCCATAAATAGTTGAAGTCTTAGGTCGGGTCCATAAATAGTTGAAGTCTTAGGTCGGGTCCATAAATAGTTGAAGTCTTAGGTCGGGTCCATAAATAGTTGAAGTCTTAGGTCGGGTCCATAAATAGTTGAAGTCCTAGGTCGCGTCCATAAATAGTTGAAGTCTTAGGTCGGGTCCATAAATAGTTGAAGTCTTAGGTCGGGTCCATAAATAGTTGAAGTCTTAGGTCGGGTCCATAAATAGTTGAAGTCTTAGGTCGGGTCCATAAATAGTTGAAGTCTTAGGTCGGGTCCATAAATAGTTGAAGTCTGAGGTCGGATCCATAAATAGTTGAAGTCTTAGTTCGGGTCCATAAATAGTTGAAGTTTTAGGTCGGATCCATAAATAGTTGAAGTCTTAGGTCGGTTCCATAAATAGTTGAAGTCTTAGGTCGGGTCCATAAATAGTTGAAGTCTAAGGTCGGATCCATAAATAGTTGAAATCTTATGTCGGGTCCATAAATAGTTGAAGTCTTAGGTCGGATCCATAAATAGTTGAAATCTTATGTCGGGTCCATAAATAGTTGAAGTCTTAGGTCGGGTCCATAAATAGTTGAAATCTTATGTCGGGTCCATAAATAGTTGATGTCTTAGGTCGGGTCCATAAATAGTTGAAGTCTTAGGTCGGGTCCATAAATAGTTGAAGTCTTAGGTCGGGTCCATAAATAGTTGAAATCTTATGTCGGGTCCATAAATAGTTGAAGTCTTAGGTCGGGTCCATAAATAGTTGAAGTCTTAGGTCGGGTCCATAATTAGTTGAAGTCTTAGGTCGGGTCAATAAATAGTTGAAGTCTTAGGTCGGGTCCATATATAGTTGAAGTCTTAGGTCGCGCCCATGATTAGTTGAAGTCTTAGGTCGGATCCATAAATAGTTGAAATCTTATGTCGGGTCCATAAATAGTTGATGTCTTAGGTCGGGTCCATAAATAGTTGAATTCTTAGGTCGGGTCCATAATTAGTTGAAGTCTTAGGTCGGGTCAATAAATAGTTGAAGTCTTAGGTCGGATCCATATATAGTTGAAGTCTTAGGTCGGGTCCATATATAGTTGAAGTCTTAGGTCGGATCCATATATAGTTGAAGTCTTAGGTCGGGTCCATAAATAGTTGAAGTCTTAGGTCGGATCCATAATTAGTTGAAGTTTTAGGTTGGGTCTATAAATAGTTGAAGTCTTAGGTCGGATCCATAAATAGTTGAAGTCTTAGGTCGGATCCATAAATAGTTGAAGTCTTAGGTCGGATCCATAAATAGTTGAAGTCTTAGGTCGGATCCATAAATAGTTGAAGTCTTAGGTCGACACTTTTGTTCCTGCGGTTTTCAAAGTACAAGGGCCAAGTCACATGGATCAAATGGGAGAAATCAAAGCAACCAGGAAAGTTGTATCAAATGGCAACGTAAAATACTAAAATACTCCGTTCAGCATAGATACAATAAACGGCATGGGTACAGCAAACGGCATGGGTACAACAAACGGCATGGGTACAACAAACGGCATGGGTACAACAAACGGCATGGGTACAACAAACGGCATGGGTACAACAAACCACATTTACAGAGTAACGACACTCAGAAGATAGTACCACGAACAACGAAACGACATCAGAAAACATAAAGCAACTCAAATATTGCAACATCTACAACATTCCTTACAACACACAGCAGTACCTGTCATTTTATACAAATCACTTTACCTTGACCTACGAAAGCCAGTTCTGGATAAGCACAAATCTGAAACAAAGTCACCACGATAATGAGAAGTTTCAGACGAACAGTTGGAGTGACCATACAGGATTATATCATGTCAAATTGGGAAATGCCAGACGAGAGCGGTAAGATGAACCCAAAGAAGACATGTCAACCAACACAACACTGGTGACGTTAGCCGCCACACGTTGATGGGTATTCTTGGTAAGAGGTTTGAGCACTTATGGACATGTTCGATGTGCAATGATGATGACTTGACTAAACTCAAGAATAAAAGATTTGATCGATAATGAAACTATGAGAGATAAAGTCGATGTAGAAGTAATGTTGGACTACACCCATTGACAGGAGGAGAACGAATCGTTATAGAAGTAATGTTGGACTACACTCATTGACAGGAGAACGAATCGTTATAGAATGAATGTTGGACTACCCTCATTGACAGGAGAAGAAAAAGTTGATATAGAAGTAACGTTGGACTATACTCATTGACAAAGGAGAAAGAGTCGATATAGAAGTAACGTTGGACTATACTCATTGACAAAGGAGAAAGAGTCGATATAGAAGTAACGTTGGACTATACTCATTGACAAAGGAGAAAGAGTCGATATAGAAGTAATGTTGGACTATACTTATTGACAAA
Organism: Megaustenia siamemsis; assembly: GCA_032433765.1. Lineage (NCBI taxonomy): Eukaryota > Metazoa > Mollusca > Gastropoda > Stylommatophora > Ariophantidae > Megaustenia > Megaustenia siamemsis. Next base: position 82,421,461 of record JAVIAB010000156.1, on the reverse strand, counting down.
GGAGAAAGAGTCGATATAGAAGTAATGTTGGACTATACTTATTGACAAAGGAGAAAGAGTCGATATAGAAGTAACGTTGGACTATACTCATTGACAAAGGAGAAAGAGTCGATATAGAAGTAATGTTGGACTATACTCATTGACAAAGGAGAAAGAGTCCATATAGAAGTAATGTTGGACTATACTCGTTGACAAAGGAGAAAGAGTCGATATAGAAGTAATGTTGGACTATACTCGTTGACAAAGGAGAAAGAGTCGATATAGAAGTAATGTTGGACTATACTCATTGACAGGAGGAGAAAGAGTCGATATAGAAGTAATGTTGGACTATACTCATTGACAGAAAGAGAGAAAAACTCGATATAAAAGTAACCTTGGACTAGACTCATTGACAACAAACAAAATTGATTACCCATCTGACGAAAGTAACGACAGAGCTTGAAACTGTACCGAATATATTTGAATGATAACATCACAGAAACTACAAGAAAATCAATCCCAATGCTGAGGCCATAAGAAGAGCGAAGAATAAAACTCTTTTATTTCCTCCAAACATGAAATAATATGAACAGACATAGAAATGAAGAATGAAATTCTGATACTAAATTTTACTAAATTAAATTCTAGCAACATCTATGTTAACTACTTGATCAACAGAACTGTTATGTATATTATCATACATATGGCCTTTGGCGTCTTGACAGATGGTTGGTAGCAAGCAGTCATAATGTGATAAGTCAGTAGTTTGGTAAAATATTAGTGTCTTACATGAAGTATTAGTCAGACACATTATAATAATAATTTTAATCTAATCTTTTATACAGTTAATCTTTAACAGAAACAGAAGCTACTGGTCCACTACTTTTCCTGTTAATCTTTAACAAAAACAGAAGCTACTGGTCCATTACTTTTCCTGTTAATCTTTAACAAAAACAGAAGCTACTGGTTTATTACTTTTCCTGTTAATCTTTAACAAAAACAGAAGCTACTGGTTCATTACTTTTCCTGTTAATCTTTAACAAAAACAGAAGCTACTGGTCCATTACTTTTCCTGTTAATCTTTAACAAAAACAGAAGCTACTGGTCCATTACTTTTCCTGTTAATCTTTAACAAAAACAGAAGCTACTGGTTCATTACTTTTCCTGTTAATTTTTAACAAACAAAAAAACTACAGAAGAAGGAGAGAAAAGAAAAGATAAAAGTGTATGTAACAGATGTACGGGGGACAACACAGAATAACCAGATGTACGGGGGACAACACAGAATAACCAGATGTACGGGGGACAACACAGAATAACCAGATGTACAGGGGAAAACACAGAATAACCAGATGTACGGGGGACAACACAGAATAAACAGATGTACGGGGGACAACACAGAATAAACAGATGTACGGGGGACAACACAGAATAACCAGATGTACGGGGGACAACACAGAATAACCAGATGTACGGGGGACAACACAGAATAAACAGATGTACGGGGGACAACACAGAATAAACAGATGTACGGGGTACAACACAGAATAACCAGATGTCTCGGCCACAAGACTTCATTAAAACTACAGACTAAAACCTTTAAAGTGTTATTTTTTTACAAAATCTATTGATTCATCCTTTCTTCTTCTTCTTCTTCTTTTCTCTTTCACTGATACCTAAAAGGTGTCGTGATTTATATCATTTGTCGTTCTTGTGCTGCTCGAATTGTCTGAATTAGTGATTTTCCTTTGTTGTTACATGTCTCTGTCACTGCATCTATCCATCTTCTTCTGGGTCTTCCTCTTGGTCTTTTTCCATGCATTCTCGAGAAAAACGCCCTTGATGGTGATTGGTGAGGATTCATTCTGACCAGGTGGCCGAACCATTTAAGTTGTTGTTGTTCTATATATTCTTGGCAGGGTTTTGTTCCTACCATTTTTCTTATGGTTTCATTTGGTATTCTATCTCTTCTTGTGTTGTTTGTTACTTTTCTCAAGCATCGCATCTCACATGTATTGATCTTTCTTAAATGGGATTTAGAAAGGGTCCATGTTTGACTTTCATAGCACAAAGTTGGTATGAAGATGCTATTTATCATTTGTTGTTTAGCTGGCATAGAAATGTTTGGATGTCTTAATAATGGTGAAAGCTGGTATGTGACAGCATTTGCTTTTTGTATTCTCATGTCAATTTCTCTGTCTAGTTTTCCATCTTCTGTGAACATTGCGCCTAAATACTTGAATTCCTCTACTTGTTTTATTTCTTTGTCTTTGATCTTGATGTTTAATGGGTGTCTCAATTTGCTTATTCTTATAGCCTCTGTTTTTGCTGTGTTAATTTTCATACTGTAGTTTGTGCAGCTTTTATCTAGAGATGTTAAATGCTGTTGTAGCAGGTTTTCATCCTCATATATTAGGCATTGGTCATCTGCGAAGAGTAGCTCATTGATGTTGGAGTTTTCTACCTCTATGTTATTATTTGATTTGTCCTTGTTGTTGGTTGTTTCCTGATTTATTTTGTCCATATATATGATGAAGAGGAGTGGTGAGAGGACACATCCTTGTCTTACTCCTGTTGTAACCTGAAACCATTCTGACAGACCTTCCGATGTTCTGACGGCACTTTGACTGTTTTTATATAGTGCTATTATATTTTCTAGTAGTTGTCCTGCTACCCCGTATGTTTCTAAAGTTTGCCAAAGTTTGTTCCTGTCCACACGGTCAAACGCTTTTTCCTGATCTATAAACACTATATTTAGGTTTCTGTCATATTCTATTGTTTTTTCACATAGTTGTCTCAATGTAAATATAGCATCAGTGCAGCTTTTGCCTTTTCTGAATCCGAATTGATTATTACTTAATTGTGGTTCTGTTATGTATCTTACTCTCCTCTCTAATATTTTAGCAAACATTTTACCAACTTGACTCAATAGGGATATTCCTCTGTACATTTCACACTCCCTTTTACTTCCCTTATTCTTCCAAAATGGGACAATGATAGCTTTTTGCCAATCGTCTGGGACTTTTCTTTCTTCCCAAGCCATATTGAATATGATAGTAAGCCAATCTATAGCTGTTTCCTTACAAGCTAGTAGCATTTCTGTTGTTATTCCATCTATACCAGCTGCTTTGTTCTTTTTATTCTGTTTCAATGCCCATTCTACTTCTGCTTTAAGTATATTCGGTTCCTGTTCATCATACTGCCTATATTTAAACTCTGTATTTCCGTTTGTATTTCCCTGGTTTAATAATTCCTTAAAGTATTCTCTCCATCTGATTATTATGTTTTTCCTGCTGCTGATTGGTCTACCTTTCTTGTCGTTTATTATAGTGGTTGGGTTATAATCATTATTTCTTACTCTCATTGCTTTTACACTTTTGAAAAATTCTCTGGGTTCTTCTCTACATGTTTTTGCTAATTCTTCACCAAATGCTTTCCATGAGTCTGCTTTTGTTTGTTCTAGGATCTTTTTGCTATCATTTCTGGCTTGTCTATAGTGATTGTAGTCTTCTGTTGTTTTTGTCTTCTGCCACGTTTTATACTTGTCTTTCTTGTGTTTCACTGCTGATTTTACTACTTCATTCCACCATCTTGTAAGTTTCTTTCTGCTCTTTCCTATATTTTTCAGACCGCATTTCTCTTGTGTTGACTCTATTAAACCTTCTTTAAACTGTTTCCATGCTTCTTCTATGTTTGTAGGTTGTATTCGGGTTTGGTATTTGTTGGTTACGGATTCTTCTATTTCTTTTTGTATGTTTCCATTCTTTATTGCTTTTAGATCGATTCTTTGTGCTTGAGGTCTTGTCATCTGTTGTTTCCTAACCCATTTTTTCTGCCATAGTAAAACAGGCTTATGGTCTGTATCTAATATTGCATTTGGTATAGATCTTGAGTCTGTTATGTCCCTCCTTTGATGTCTTCTAGTCAAAATAAAATCGATTTGGGAGGCCTTGTCCGTGTCATTCCATTTATACCAAGTGAGTATTTGGTTATGATTGTGCTGATTAAACGTGTTTGTTATATAAAGATCATGTTCTGCACAAATATTTAGTAGGTGTTCACCGTTACTGTTACACTCTGTTCTAATGTCACTAAATGGTCCTAGGTATAATTCCCATGGTGTTCTCCTTTGTCCTACTCTACCGTTGAAATCTCCTAGTACAAACAATTTCTCTGTGTCTTTGACTTTATTTATTGTGGCTGATAGTTCATCAAAATATTCTTGTTTGCTGTCCTCACTATATGTGTCGTTGCATGGAGCATATGTTTGAATATAAGTGGTATTTCCTCCTTTTTCTGCTAATTTGATACTTATAATTCTTTCCGAGATGTAATCTATTTCTAGTATATTTTTGGCAGTATTACTTTCGATAATGAAACCGACTCCGTGTTTGTTTACTTCCGCCATGTTGTTAATTCCGCTCGTGACGAGTGTGTAGCTTTGGTGTATTTCTTTAATGATTTTACCTCTCTTCCTTGTGTCAGCTAATCCTAAGATTTTTATATTCCTTTTCTTCATAAATTCAACTATTTCTGTACTTTTATCCCCTAATCCGCAGATGTTCCAAGTGCCTATTAAACGTTCTGATTGTTTTCTTTGTGTTGTTGTAGATTTCCCGCTTTTTGACATTTTCGTTCGTGATCGTAATATCGTAATAGCACAATGATGTAAGGTACTATTCGCACAAACTATATAAATCACATATAAAATCCATTTGAAATAGCACAAGAACGCTTGAATTTCTGTTTCTACGGGCATTGAAATTCACTTATAACTTAAATTTGACTCCCATCGAAAATTGTGTCGTGTTGCCAGCACAGTCACACACCGGAAGCCATCGGGTTAAAATTTAACAAAAAATATTGGCTCATCATTTATCAAGTTAATATTTAATTAAAAAATAACTATTGGCTCATCATTTATCAGGTTAATATTTAATTAAAAAAAATATTGGCTCATCATTTATCAGGTTAATATTTAATAAAAAAAAACTTTTGGCTCATCATTTATCAAGTAAATATTTAACAAAAACTATTGGCTCATCCTTTATGACGTTAATATTTAACAAAATCTATTGGCTCATCCTTTATCAATTTAATATTTAACAAAAACTTATGGCTCATCCTTTATCAAATTAATATTTAACAAAAACTATTGGCTCATCCTTTATCAAATTAATATTTAACAAAAACTATTGGCTCATCCTTTATCAGGTTCATATTTAACAAAAACTATTGGCTCATCCGTTATCAGGTTCATATTTAACAAAAACTATTGGCTCATCCTTTATCAGGTTCATATTTAACCAAATCTACTTCTTGCTTCAGCTGTAGTTATTTTATGTACAACTTTAGCTCGGCGACACCATAAGTTGGATGTTGAAAACCTTTATCACAAGTTTCACAGATAAAAAAAAACACATCGGTTGCAGTTTCCATTTTGTCAATGGCGTTACAGCCCGACTATACCAACCCGAGACACTTAAACAGACGTTAACATTGTCACCAGGTGTGCTGCTAACCTCCAGGATCAATCGTGGACTTGCCCAAGTCATTGTTTTCCACCGAGAACATTGACTTCTTTCCTCGACTGTCTCCAAACCTTCACATTTTAAGTGACTTCACCTCGGGACATCATTAATAGGAGAAAGTCCTGTCAAAAGTGACACCACTTTTCACGAACGTGCCAAAATCCTCCTCTTGTTTAAGAACTCCTTCAGAATTTATTCTCCTTTTCAGACTTTCCCAGGAATTTTTGTAGCTCCCAGTTCGTTAATGGAGAACTGGTAAATTTCTTGTCAATTTTATATTATTTTAAAGGAACGTGACTTATGGATTAGCGGCACTTTCGTTCTTATCAGCGAGTGTCACGTTAGCTGGGAGGTGGCTTGAGTGTATAGTTGTGTCCCAGGAGAATGTGGACTGGGGGTAGTCTAATTGACTGCGGAGCGGGTTTGAA